>BRDA01002505.1:114533-162465 GCA_036984385.1 Crenuchus spilurus
ATTTTATGAAATTATGAAAATTTATATCCAATTTTGGAAATAAAAATTAATGGTGGAGAGTTTTGTCCTCACATTCAAGGGCTGAAAGATTTTAATGAGCTTTTTTGCATGCAGCCCAACTTTTACCAAAGCAGAGGGCAAACTACAGGGAGCCTGTAGACCCAGAGCAAACACTAGCAGTTTTGAAATGTTTTTTAATGTCAAAATGTATGTGATGCTGAGACTTAAATATAATAGCTGATCAGCTACAGTACCAGTCAAAAGTTTGGACAAATGTTTTTCCTACATTAAATTATATTAAATGAATACTGAAGTCATCCAGACTATGAAGGAACACATAAGGAATCATGTAGTAAACTTAAAACAAACCAAAAATGTGTTAAACAAACCAAAATATGTTTTAGATTTTAGATTCTTCAGAGTAGAAACACAACTGATGTCTCAAACACATTAAGAGGCAAGAAATGCACATCATGAACTCTTGACCAGACACAGCTGTTAACTGAAAGCCATTCCAGGTGACTACCTCATAAAGCTGACTGAGAAAATGCCAAGAAAGCTGCATCTAAGCAAGAGGTGCCTACTTTAAAGTAAATGTAAAATGTAAACCATATTCTGTTTTTTTAACACTTATTTACTAAATAATTCCATATGTGTTTATAGTTTGGATGACTTTAGTATTAATCTACAATGCAGGCAATTTTTAAATAAGGAAAACACACTGAATGTCCAAAAGGGGTGTCCAAACGTTCGACTGGTACTGTATCTTGCTTGTTGCTACACCAGTGACAGAAACTGCTGTGATTGACTGATTGACCTGTCATCTGGAAAAACAAGCAGAAAGAAAAATAATGTTGGTCCAGAAACCTGCATTTGGTGTGCAAGAAATCTTGTGTTAAATAATTCTTTATTCATTGTTGACTGAATATATTTTTAAAAATAAATCAGGTTTAATGGGCATTACTCTGAGATGCGTGATAAATCTGACTAACATGGATCATCAGAATGATTCTAACTTTGTATATATATATATATATATATATATATATATATATATATATATATATATATATATATATATATATATAAATCAATATATAATAAATATATAAATGTACACAAGTTTGGAATCAATGCATTCAATAATATAAAAATATGATGGCAGATAAATGTATAAAATGACTGAGACATTAGCCATGTGCAGCCTTTACAAAATTTTTAAAACCATTTCAGGACATTAACTAACAAAGTAAATCAACAAATTGGTTAATTTTTCTGCACATTTAAATAAGCAAGTCAGTTGTAGCAGAGTGCAAAACAATTGTTATAGGCAAAGGGCTGATGGTTGATGACTGATGTCCAAAAGGACATGATAATAATTTCCAGATGAAGAATGGGAGCATCTCAGAAGCAGCTAACTTCACTTGATCACTTGATTGAACAAACACTCAGATTACAAGGTATTTATTCCCACTATTAGGCAGGTGGTCATAATATGTGGCTAGGTAGCTGCTGAGTGCTCATGCTGACCCCTGTCCATCATGTGGATGGCCTGGTGTATGTGTGTTGCTTACCTGAGAGAGTG
Source organism: Crenuchus spilurus (assembly GCA_036984385.1). Classification (NCBI taxonomy): domain Eukaryota; kingdom Metazoa; phylum Chordata; class Actinopteri; order Characiformes; family Crenuchidae; genus Crenuchus; species Crenuchus spilurus. Next base: position 116,119 of record BRDA01002505.1, read on the forward strand.
ATGGCTCCAGGATGCACTACAGGAAGAAGGCAGGTCTCATGGCAAAGGTCTGCTGGGAAGCCTTTGGGACCTGAAATTCATGTGGATGTTCCTTTGACAAGTTATTTCTACCTAAACATTGTTGCAGAACAGGTTCATTCCTTTGTGTCAAAGGTGCTCCCTAATGTCAGTGTCCGGTAATGCATCCTGTCACATTGTGAAAACAAAGACAAAAAGAGTTCAAGGTGTTAACTTGGCCTCCAAATCCTGCATATCTCAATCCGATCAAGCAAGTACAGGGGTTAGACATTGAAACTCAAACTCCTGTCAGTGTTGGAGGTTTCATGGCTAAATTGGACCAGTCTGGTGGCCACTTTGGGGTGTTTTGGAGGAGCGAATCAGGAAACAGTTTCCTCCACCAGCATCACGTAGTGACCTGACCACTATCCTGCAAGAAGAATGGCTTAAAATCCCTCTGACCACTGTGCAGGACTTGTATATGTCATTCCCAAGACAAATTGACGCTGTATTGGCCACAAACGGAGGCCCTACACCATGCTAATACATTATTGTGGTCTAAAACCAGGTGTTTCAGTTTCATTGTCTAACCTCTGTATGTGTACATTCACTGGATACACAATCAACTCATACTACATTCACTGCTGCACATTTCCTTATAATTTACAGTTGCATCTATGTTCTCTCTGAATAATAAATTAGCGCTTGTCAATCGATAACCATTAAAAATGGAATTCAGGATGTCTGTTGTGGCTGAATGATGAATAAAACATTGGCTTTAATGCCATTCTCTATCACACATCAGCCCTACACTCCCTCTGCAGCTCTACTACAGCACTCTTAGGAGATCTGGGACTCATTTACATCTATCTCCTTGTGAGGAGTGAATGTAGCATTACTGTTTCACAGTGATCAGGTGCATGTCCACCCTCCTCCTCGCCCCCCTGTCTCAGCCTCACTCCCCAGCGAGGGGAAGGCATGGAAGAGATTAGCCAGTGGAAGAAAAAGTCTCCCAGAGCTGATCCCTACAGCTCACTCTGAAAACTTTTCTTCTTATTTTGAAAAAGAAACATGGAGCTTAGAGGACACAGAATACCCATAATGCCTTTGTTGTATAAGCAGCAGCTATCATCTCAACATCTCAATATTACAATAACAGCATTGCAAGATAAGTGGATCAATAGACATGATCAAAAATATCAAGTGTGCACAAGTCATGTTTAGATTATGTGTATGCTTAGTCTTGCCACAACCTGACCAGCCATAACATTAAAACCAGCTCTTTGTGTCTACACTCATTGTCCATTTAATCAACTCCACTGTAGTCCATCTGTTTTTCTTTATACTTTATTAACCTCCTTTCACCTCTTCTTCATTTATCAGGACCAGGTATTATTATGGGTGGTGGATCATTTGCAACACTGTAGTGACACTGATGTGGTGGTGACGTGTTAGTATGTGTTGGTATGAGTGTATCAGACACAACAGAACTGCTACATTTATGGCTGATCAGTGTATATTACATATATTAACTATATTTCACTGCATTTTCTTGAGCAGAGGGTCTCCCCCTTAAAGATATGTCTGCTGTGTGTAAACTTTTGGAGAATAAGAGAGAAGGGCTGGTGGAGAGAGTGAGAGAAAAGGAAATGGAGAGGGAGCTGAGCGCTGACTCTAAGCACACTAGCAGCTTCTCGCTGCTTAAAGCTCCCTCTTTCATCCTGTCAGCGGGAGAGCCAAATCAGAGTCCAGCTTCACAGCGCCGCGTGGACACACTAACGCTAACGCGAGAGCTAATCCCTCCTGTGTCAGCCAAAGAGAGGAGCAAGTCATTTTGTCTGCAGCCTTGGGTTTAGCAGAACTCAATATTTTACTATATCAACAGGACATGGCTCGCAGTATGCACCCATATGTTGTGCTAAGCTGTATGTACATACAGCTTATTCAAATAGAAAACTGTCCCAGCCAGGGGCCCTCATGAAAGTGTGAACTAATGAGTGGGTTACTGGGGCTTGTAAGTGAGGAGATAGCAATGGCTGCTTCCTGTGTTGAGATATTAGTAAGGAAGGACAGAAGGTTGACAAGGCAAGCAGTATAATCATACATGGTACAATTATAATATTATGAAACACATAATGGAATTTGACCTCTGCATTTACCCATTCGTTCAGTGAAACACACACACACACACACACACTAGGCTTTGAGAATTTGTTAGAGCAGTTAGAGGGTTGCCTGGGGATCGAACCGGTGACCTTCCGGTCACAAGACCAGCTCCTTACCACTTACCACCCAAATTATTGTTCAGACAGTATAAATACAGTTTATCTCTCAGGCTACAACTGCCACATTCATAATATCAAGATTCACCTGAACTACAGACAACATCAGAAGTATTGTACATGGGCTAAGGAGAAAAAGAACTGGGCTATTGCTCAGTGGTCCAAACTCCTCTTTTCCGATGAAGGTACGTTTTGCATTTCATTTGGAAATCAAAGTGCTAGAGTCTGGAAGAAGAATGGAGAGGCACAGAATCCAAGGTGTCCACAAAGTGTTGGTCCACTGTGTGATTTTAGAGCACTTCACACTTCCATCTGCTGACAAACCTTAGGAAGGTGCTGATTTCCTTTTCCAACAGGACGTAACCTGCCTACAGTGCCAAAACTATTACCAAATGATTTTATTGCTATGATATAATTTTATTGCATGATCTCCAATCCCTGGTTCTTCAAGGGTTCTTTAGTAAGTAAAATGGTTTTATATAGAACCATGAACACTCAACCCTTCTTGTGGATAAAGGGTTCTTTCTATGGTGAAAGGGTTGTAGATGGTTCTATACAGAAACTTTTTGAAAACTGTTCTATATAGCCCACAGAAATGTTCTGCTGTGGTTTCAATGTCAGGCGTGTAATGGAGGAACGTTTTTTGGTGCTATATAGGACCATTTTCAGACTCCCTTAATATACTGAGCTTGGATCCAAATCACCAATGAGTACTGATAGCGATAGGGTCCAACTGATGTAGCGTTTGGCCAGTACTATTGTATGATGCTAAGATTCATGCTTTACATATACTTTGATAGGTCAATACGTTACCTGTTTTAAGGTTAAGTTTAAAAGTTTATCATGCCAATGTTTGTATATTTAAATTGTAAATCTGAACATACATAAAATGGTAAAATCGAGACAAAATGAAGCTACAACTATTTACAACAAAAAGCAAGCGATCCTTTTTTTGTCTACATGGGGGCAGCGTTGGCAGATCTTGCTTTTCACGGTCGTCTCACCTCTCCTGCCCCGCTACAATTATGGACATGTAAATAGTATTTTTATGTCAAATTTAAATGACAATATCTCTGATATAACTTATTTATTAATATCGAAGTAAATCTATTCAAGGGTTTAAAGCCAACACCTTCAACGGAAGATCTAGACAATAGTCAACATGACTTTGTCTTGAAGCAGCCATGTGATTTGATCAGCAACTCCTTAAGATTCAGAAATATAATCCAGTGAATACACAGTAAATCTGCCAGTGTTAAATCAACACTATTAGAGTTAAATTAACACAGAGAGTGTCAAAATGTAACACTCTCAGTGTTAATTTAACTCTAATAGTGTTGATTTAACACTGGCAGATTTACTGTGTATATTTGTATCTGACAGTTAATTATCAGAACTGTCAGTAAAGCTTTGTTTAGCTAAAACTGCTACTTAGGTTCTAGATTTGTAGGTTCTGTATAACATCCACCAGTGTATTCACTTTTTTGTTCCTAACATTGTGTTGGTTATAATGCTATATCAGTCAGACCCATAGAGCCTTTTCACATGGAAATCTGTACTAGCCAAAGACCTTCACAGATGTCAACTAATGAGCATTATGTGAGAGCCAGGATGGCAATAGCTGTTTGTTGTGATGTTGCATTAAGCAGGAAGGATAGGATGGTGGCGGTATAGTAATCCATACAGATAATCTTGTAACAACTGCAATGGAAGCGATACCCTGTGTGTGTGAGAGAGAGAGCAAGAGAGAGAGATACAAACAGACAAAGAGCGTGAGAAAGAAAGGAAGGGATTATTAATGCTGGTCTGGCTCAGACAATCGCACTCACAAATCAGATCTCAGGCTGATGTTGGAGGCTCCTGGCAGCACTGTGATGGTATGTGTGTGGATTAGCCAGACAGCATTACACAGCATCAGAAGAAGCTGGAGTCATGCAGTAGAGCTCATCGCACCCAGTCACAACAGTGAAGATGATGAGCTAAATTCCAGCACAGAGAGAGAGAGAGAGAGAGAGAGAGAGAGAGAGGGAGAGAGAGAGAGAGATGAAGGAATCCAGACCTCTACAACATTAGTTCCGGTCAGTCACATACTGTATCATTCTGGCTCATGTGCCACATGCTGCCCACTCTCTCTCTCGAGTGCAGGAGATTACAGCTCATCAAAAAGCATGTGAGCCATTTTTAAAACCAACTTAAGCCTAGTTACCCACACCCACTTCAGTACAGATGTTCACCAGCCATGGGTGGATGTACGGTGCCTCCTCATGCTCATCAGAGCTCACAAGTGCATGGTTGTTGTATGCTATTAAAGGCAGCTTCTCCAGTTGCAGTGTCTCTGTATTAGAGCTGCAACAGTTTGTTTGCAAATAGTATTTACAATGGAAAAATTGATGTGATGCTATATTACTTGATCTGTACCCCCATTTTAGGCCAGATTATCAGATAAATCTAATCTGTGTGCACACACACACATCACTCACTAGAGGACACTGAGCACACAAGTTCCCAGTGTTTCAGAACAGTTGGAGTAGATCAACCATCTGATTGCTTAACCAACTCTATGTGTACTTCATGTATACCAATCATATTGGGTCCCACCACCAGCCAGTGAAAACCAGGAGTACAATAAATGCAGCAAGTAAATAAAGACAAAGGTGTTTGTTTTATCTGCACTTCCTTGTAATGGGTGAATATGTGTTCATGTGTTTAGTTTGTTTCATATCAAAACAAAAACATCAGTGGAAGGTGTGATATAATCTGTATTTTTATTATCTGTTGTGTATTGTGCACAAGGTTTTGACAGCAACAGTGCTTAGGGGCAGCCGTGGCCTATTTAGGAATTCAGTCATGTGACTGGAAGGTTGCCCATTTCATCCCCTAGCCAGACACTACAGAAAAGCTCTTGATCAATGCACCTAACTCCAAAATACTCACCGGGTACCGTCAATAGCGCATGCTAACTGGCCCCTAGTGTGTTCACTAGTGTCTGTGTTTGTGTGTTTCACTGTATGGATGGGTTTAATGCAGAGGTCAGGTTCCTCTGTCTGTAAGCACATTGGCCAGTGATTGTGCACTTTCGCTTTCACTTTGTTTAAACAAAAGTTTAACCATTGACTTCCTGTGAAAATGACAGGTGTCCTTCCAACTGTATAAATACTTCATGAAGACTGGACCAACAGAAATGATACATATATGTTGCATCATATGAAAAAAATGAAAAGTTGAAAAATGTTGAATGAAAAGTTTTTGGTGATGTGAGGTGTTATGGTTGGAGATCATAGGTGATGGACGATAGCTGGACTAGTATATTTTGTTAATATTAATATTAAGATTTTCTTAAACATTCCACAAAACTGACAATGTAGTGATGGGATAAAACAAAACATCATTAACAGGACAGGGCACTAAACATCAGGAAAGCAACAAAGACCTGACAAAAAGACCTGACACTATATATATACTACAGACAATGGGAAACACTTGAGACAGGGAGGAGAAGAGAATATGACACAGGCGGGTAACACTAATGACTAGGTAGGACAGGGTCGGAGACTAGAAGCAACACACAGAGCATGAGGCAAACCTAAGCAAACACAGGACACAGAAAAATGAAACTAGGAGAGCAGACAGACGGGTTACTTCTGTTCATCACATGAAAAAAAAAATGAAATTATGTGTCATCCCAACAGAACGGATGAACGGAAGTATGGATGGATGGATGTAGGGAAGGGTGGTTGGATGGGCGATGGATTGATGTATGGATGGATGGATGGAAGGATGGAGTAAAATTGTCACCCCAGCAGAACTTTGAACTTTGAGGACTTATTCAACATAATTCAGTTAGTTAATAGATTCATCAGTTATAAGAAAACATAGCCTTAGTATCAGTACATTTAACTGGAATTACACATTATGACTTTTATACTGTAGCTGTATTATTTTCACTGGTTTTCTTTTCATACCTTAACTTACCTTAACCGGTATTATAAGTTGTCCTCAGCAAAGTTTCATGCAAAGATGTGAGCTAAATGAATTTAGCCATAGACTCAGAAGAAGTGGAGTAAGAATTTTAAGGGGAGTACATGGTGTTTTTGTCAAACAGGCACTTTTCTACTCTCTCTCCTTACTCTGTAATGGGCAAAATGGAGGATGAATAGGCCGAATCAGCACGTAACCTTCCTACCTCCTGTTGATCCAAGCGTCTGTCGTTTGGAAATGAGCATTTAAATTCAGATCTGCTCGTAGCTAAAATGAAATGCTAATCTTTAGCCCCCTTTTCCCACCTTTCCTGCTGCTCTATGTCTTGGCATATGCTTTAGCTATCTCTGAATGCCAGGAAAGCTTTCCAGTTTGAGGCTCTGCAAGGCTCATTCTTTTAAAAAGTGAAATTAGCACCGTTAAGGAGAACTCTGATTCACTCTAAATTGTGTCCCACTATGGATATAATTACACATGCAGTGTGTGTTTAATGAAAATTGGAACTCTCTGTGAGTGTATGTATGTGTTTTCATGGACTATGTTGATTTGCCTTCATAAATATTAATGTAAAACATGCTGACCTTAATTTTGAGTCTGTCTGCTAGCACGTCTCCTGCTCTCACACTCAGACACAAGACAGAAAGATAAAATCAGTGCTGAGCCTACTCCATTATGCAGATGAATTCCACACATATGGATGGATGGATAGATGGATGGATGAATGGATGGATGGGTAGATGGATGATCTATCACTTTGTACACTTTCTTGTACTGTGAATTATGCAAAAGAAAAGTCTGCACAATCATATATAGCAGTGAATAGATGGATGGATGGATGGATGGACGGATGGATGAATGTATTGATGGATGGATGGACAGACGTCATGGATTACTGCTGCGGAATATGAAATTAGATCTTTTATACAAGATGTATTTCCAGTTTTTTTCTACTGTTCAGACATCACAGCTTCTACTACTAAGAATAATAAGAAATAGTGTTAATAATTACTCTTATTTTTGACTGTACTACAGTGATAACAGTAATAATAACATTCCTCCTAATTACTTTTTACAAATTTCAGTCTCTCAAAAATCCCTATTGCTATATTGAAGCAGGTCAGCTCACTATTCCACATTCCACACTATTCCACTGTTTCCACTTAGTTTACTAATTGATTTTTTGAGTTCATTCATTCAACAAGAAAGGATAGATGGATGGTTGGACAGATGGGTGGATGGGCAGATGGATGCATGGATGGGTGGATGGATGGATGAATTGGTGGAAGGATGGATGGATGGGCAGGTGGATGCATGAATTGGTGGAAAGGTGGTTGGATGGACAGATGGAAGGATGGGTGGATGGGCAAATGGATGGATGGATGTGTTGATGGGTAGAAGGATGGACGAATGGGCAGATGGATGCGTGGATGGGTGGATGGATGGATGGATGGATGGATGGGCAGATGGATTGGTGGAAGGATGGATGGATGGGCAGGTGGATGCATGAATTGGTGGAAAGGTGGTTGGATGGACAGATGGAAGGATGGATGGACAGATGGGTGGATGGGCAAATGGATGGATGGATGGATAGATGAATGGTTGGATGGATGGATGGATGGGTGGAAGGATGGATGGATGGGGAGATGGATGTGTTGATGGGTGGAAGGATAGATGGATGGAAGGGTGGTTGGATGGGTGGATGGATGGATTGACGAATGGATGGAGTGGTAGATGGATGGTTGGAAGGATGCATGGATTTGTGGAAGGATGGATGGATGGAAGGGTGGTTGGATGGACAGATGGATTGATGAATGGACGATTGACTATCATTCTGTAGGTTATGCATTAAAGTCTTTTGTCTATCATGGAAGTTTATGATTCATTGTAAATGTTAGAACACTGTAGTCAAACAGCTTGTATCTCAAATGAAATGAACTGGATCTGCAGGAATCCATGTTTTCTGTTGACCTGGTCTACCATGACATTCTAAAACTAAACTACAGTCACATACTTTCTGAATTTTGTTACTTTTATTCACTGGATTTGCCTCTGAAAATGTCAGGGAACCTAACTTGGTCTCAAGACTTTTTTTCTGCTGCAGTCCACATGGATGAATGGATGGATGACTGACTGATTGGAAATGTATTACTTCATAGACTTTCTATACAAGAGATTGCTTCTGTCTTTTCTGTCTTTTACCAAATTACATGTTCTGTGTCATCATAGTGGTCTGCACAATCATACAGGATCACAGAGCCTTTCTGACTTTTCTTATGAGGGTAGTTTTTGAACTTAACTAAACTGTATGAAGAAACTTTTCGGATCACCTGCTCCAAGTCTGTGGATGGGTGGAAGGATTGGATGGATGAATAGTTGGATCTTATTATGCACAAGATTGAAGTGTTTGCTTTCTTTATCTAAATTCTCACTCGTGTCTCATAGACGTCTGCACAGACTTTTCTGAATATTCTTTACTCTCTGGGTTTAACATTCATTGAAAATGTCAAAACTATATTGAAACACAGTTTAGATTTGAAATCAAATGATTCTAATCTAAAGAAGCTTTTCTGAAATGCTTACTGGAGAGATGAATACACTGTTAATGTAAATGTGCCTTTTTCCCAGTATGTCCTTGTAGCTCATAGGTTTGTAAATGTATGTTTTTGTAGCTGTTTAACAGTGTAACTTTTACAGTGAAATAAATATAAAAGTTTGGGCGAGTAGAGTTGATACAACGTAAAATGAATTAATTACAGAATTTAGAAAAATTATATTATTTAACTAAAAATACTGAAGATGTATCCACCTGTTCTCCACTTGTTGGTTTCATTTCCCTTCATTATACAGTGAGTGTACAGTGCTACATCAAAAATAATAATATAAAGAAAATTATGTTGTTGTTTATAATTTACTTCAAAAGGGTCAACTCATTACACGTACAACTGATGTTTTAAGCCTTTTTTTGTTTTACCAAATCCAGAACCTCAACTTATTAGAATATAGACGGTGTCAGCATTAAAACAAAGTAAGAAACAAAACGTTTGTGTACATTTTTCTGAAATATGTTACTTTTCATGAATATAAAACACACATGACAGTATTTGAATTAAATTATGAACACAAATAAACTTTTTAATGATATTCTAATTTCTTTGTGTTGTGAATTATGCTAAAGATCAAAGTCTTTTGAATTCCATTTTAATTGATGTTAGAACATCTCTGCACTATCACCATGAGAAAATATCTCTATTTATGTGACTTTCATTTACTGAAAATGTTTGAGAACACAGTTTCTATCTGAACTTACATGTTTTAGCAATGTGCACTTTGTGTGTGTGTGTGTGTGTGTGTGTGTGTGTGTGTGTGTGTGTGTGTGTGTGTGTGTGGGTGTGTGTGGGTGTGTAGTATGCAGTAGAACATCCTCCACAATGTCAAATCTAATTGTATGTTTATCTTTCAGAGCTTCAGATGAATCGTTCCTTGTTTGTTTTTAGATTCAGGAAGAGAGCATTGTATGAATGTTTTTGTGTGCAAGAGTTTTTGTTGTTTGTTGTTTGTTTGTTTGTGTGATTGATTGATCGATAGTATGGATGGTTTTACATCAGAATAGGAATCGTGCTCCCTTCAGCTCCTCATGTGTTGTCCAGTCTCTGAACGTAGGAGATTTCCTATAGATAATAACCAACAGTTCAGCAGTGATAGCAAGAAAGCAAAAGAAAGACAGAAAGAATTGTAGAAAGTGGAAGAAAAGAAAGATAGAAAAGAAAGAAGACATAGACAGAGAACAAAAAAGAAAGAAAAAAGAATGAAAGAAAAGAAAATGAAACACAAAAGAGAAAGAAAGAAAGAATTGTAGAAAGTGAAAAAGAAAAAAAGAAAGAATAAAAAGAAAGAATAAAAAGATAGGAAAGAAAGCAGACATTAACAGAGAAAGAATAAAAAAGAATCAAACAAATAAAAGTATTGATACATATTTACATGGTGTTTAAAACATTTTAGCATAACTTTAGTAAAGACAGAAGTGAGAAAGTGAAAGAATGAAAAAGTTCTCAGAACTTTTCATATTTTTTTCTGGTAGTTATTCACACATAAATGTGGACAGCTATCTCATCAGAATAAACCTGAAATCAAACAGTCGGATTTTGAAACCTTCAGATCTTCTACTTCCTCAAATAGATGACATCCGTCCAAATTTCTTCAATGGAAGACTTCCTTTATTCTTCTTTTATTCTCCACTGACTGTGCTTGTTCTCAAAATCCTGCTGTTTCTGAGACTTTGCTGAAAGTGAAATCTGAACTACAGCCATCTTTGTACACAAAGACGTGGAGAAGCTGCTTGAGGAAAGATGTGTTTTGAGCTCAGAAGCTGGTGAAGTGTTCTGGGAGTGCCGATGTGCGTCAATGGCTAGAAATAATGAATGCGTCTCTTTAGCCAATGCATTCAATTCAAAGTTCTGCTTTAGAGCGGATGTCCATTTGATCAAACTTTAAAGATACTGTGTACTGTATCCTCACAAGCATACACATACAGCATAATATGTTTTAAATCAAAAGTCAGTGCTCAAGTCACATTTATTTAAATTGTCACATGTTTATATTATACACTAAAATATTAACTTGATCCAGATATGTTTATAATTTTGGTACATTTACAAAAATACGCAGATATTAAAACAGTTATAAAAATAAATTAAACGACAAAGTGTATTTAGATTAAATGCTTGTGTGGAGTGAATGGCAGATATGTAAATCTCGGCTGTATGTTGTTCTACAGGGGCAAAGGAAGTGAATGCCAGTGGAAAGACATTTACAGTCAGGAGCTCTCTGCAGCTGCAGGTGGACAGAAATGATGATGGTGTGGCGTACACCTGCAGAGTGGACCATGTGGCCCTGCCGTCCACTCCACAGCAGGCCACTGAAGTGCTAGAGGTGCACTGTAAGTACAAGCTCAAAAAAATATGCAAGCCATCTACCTACCTAGAACCTAGAAACTGAGTGATATATCTTGAACATTCAGAAGGCAAAAAGTAATTTTTCTCACAGACTTGGTCCTGTTCACCAGAGCTCAAATTGTGATTGGTTGATTATAATTTCTTAATTAGGCTGCTAGTTAATCTAATCTAATCTAGCTCTAGTCCTGCAGTGCAGTTCCTGAAGTCCTAACCAATCAGAGAGTTTGCTTGGCTGTATCTGTCTAGACCACTAGGTCAAATACCTGATTGGACAATTTTATTTTGTGAAATTTTATTTTTGGTTGTAAAAATATTAAAGGTACAGAGTTTAAAAACACATTATTCTACTGCATAAAAATGTAAAAACACAGTTTTTACAAAAAAAAAAACAGTTTTCCAGTTTTTGTTTTATTTTTGTTATATCTGTATATTATAGTCTTTTTATGTGTTTTTAGCTAAAAATATGTTTTCTCTATGTTTCTGCAGATGCCCCTCGTGTGGAGATCAGGCACGCTCAAACACTCCCACAGGAAGGACAGTTCCTTAAACTGGAGTGTGTGTCTAAAGGAAACCCCTCGTAAGTCTTTCACGCTGTTCCAGCCAACTGATTATGCTTGGATAGAGCAGTGTGGGAATGTACCCCGATTTAGTCTCCTTTAAACATTACTCTCATCCCTATCAGTCAGACTTTCTCAGGCTGTTGAAATGCAGCTATATGTAACCTTTTCAAGCCTTTACAAAACATAGCAGGCTGTTATATTATAGTTTAATTACATTTTTTATAAAGATTGCATAAAGGGGATCAAGTGATATTGATTTTTAGGCTAATTTCAACAGACAAACCAGAATTTGGTGTCAGAGGAGACAAAGAATTAATCTGATTCAATCTATGATGTCACCTTAATATTGTCTTATATGTTATATTACATATAAAATGACATTTCAAGCCATTTTTGTTTCACTGAAGATCAGTTTAGTGTATAGCTCATGAAAATCAGAAATCCTGTATCTCAAATTTAGAAAGTTTCATTAATTTAAACAGTATCAGCATTAAAATAAACAAAGCAGAATGAGATATGTCACTTTACCTGTAATGGATATAAAATTAAACCATTTTGAATTGAATTCTGCATAAAAAAAATACATTTTTCACAATATTCTGATTTTTCAAGATGCACAAGAAGTGTTTCAATTAACATCACTAATGTTAAAGTTTTGTTCTTTTTAAAGAAAGAACATTTTGTTCAAGTGTTGGTATTGACTGATATTTGAAGTCTGAATATCAGCATTAGCATCAGAAAAGGAAAGCTGTATTGTGCTATCTCGCTCTCGTTTTTAAAAATGACCTATAGGGACTGCTTACCAATCATTCTTCACTGTTGTCCACAAGCCATCTGTAATGGATGTATTTTTCTTCTCCAGCACAGTCCTAAAAGGTCTCAATGAGACTGATATCTGATTATTGTTCTGTACCATCACCTGACTGTATTCTTACTTTTCCCTAAATTGATGAGCAGTGCAGCATCTTGTATCCAGTGCTGGTTTCTGATATGGGCAGCTCCCCAGGGTGGCATCTCATCAAGAGTGGCACAAGCGCCCGTTCCCGCCCCTGTCCTCCCCCTCAAAAAATAAAAGGCATTATAACCTGTCTAGCCTACATATTGGTTTCCTGTCGCCCACTTGTCGGGAATGGTGCCCTCTGCCAGGAGCAGTGCATGTAGCTTTAGTTTTTTCAGATGCTTAATTTTTACATAGTGCAGCTTTAATTTTAGCAACAAATCTACTATCTAATATGGTCTCACTCTTGATTTGATTGTCCATATTTAATTACTCTCAGAATTGTTTCAGTATCACACTACAAAGTGTCTGAATGTGTGTATGAATGTGTGTGTGTCTCAGGCCAGACCCAGTGCAGTGGACGAAAGATGGCGGTGAACTGCCAGACCTGGACCGCATGATCGTAGAGGGCAGAGACCTGACCTTCACGTCCTTAAACAAAACAGACAACGGCACCTACCGCTGTGAAGCCAGCAATCACCTGGGCACCAACCACGCTGAATATGTGCTGTTCGTATACGGTGAGTGCTGCTGAGGAAGTGCTAATGTGGCTAACGGAGTGTGACCACGTTAAAAAAGCACCTGTCTGATGTACTGAAATAGGTGTTTTCACCTTGCTGGTTCCTGCTGCTACATCGTCGCATCATTTTAAAAGCCCTCCACGCTGCCTCTGTAAAGCAAATACAACACTAACGCTCCCGTCAGTATCTCTTTAAGATTTAATCATTTTCCTCTTTGGAATCGATTGCAAAGTGACCTTCATATGGCCCAAGGAGCCTGAATCTAAATCCAGCTCGAAAAGAGTTTAGAGAAAAAACATCAATCCAAAAAAAACCCATTAAAACTTTTCAAAATATTGATGACCACTCCAGACCCATGTAGTAAGAGAGATCACAGCTCAGTGGCCAGAGAGATGCTGGATTTGGTACATACGGTATATGGTTGTATGCTTTAAAAAGATCCTACTTTATAGCTTATAGCACATAGCTTAATGTTGCTCATATGTGAAGTAGAACGAGACACTTTGATACAGAACTACATTCATACCACAGTTTTATACAATCCTGTAAAGAGGGACGTCACAGCTTTTTAGTGATGTCAGTATTAGATTAGGTGAAATATGATCATTTAAATGTAAACGATAACAATCTACTAGTTAAATTTGCAGGTGGCATGGTGGCTTGGTAGTTAGGAGGTCTTGGGTTGGGTTCGTGTCTGCGTGGGTTTCCTCACACAGTCCAAAAACATGGGCATGAGGTTGACTGGGTACTCTAAAGTATGCCTGTGTGCACCCAGTGATGGATTGGCACCCTGTCCTGGGCTTAGTTGGGATCGTGTAATGCCCTGCTCTGCGCCCAGTGAGGGGGTAAGTTACTAACCACAACCCTGATAAGGATTAAATGGGTGGGATACTGGATGGATGGATGGACAGTTCAATTTGCAATGTACTAGTTTATTTCCCAAATTTTGAATATTGTAAAAAAGTTCATTTCTGTTTATAATTTAATTCAAAAAGGTAAACTTTCATATATTTCATATTCAGTACATGTAAAACAAATGACATATTTCAAGCCGTTTTGTTTTAATGTTGAGTAGAAATTTCCTCTAAATGAAATATCTGGATGGAGCTATAAACCATAAGCTGTAAGCCATACTGATTAATGTTAAAACAAAAAAGGCTTAAAATGTGTCACTTCGTGTGTAATACATATAAAATATTTAATATTAGTTTACATTTTTGAATTAAATTATGAAGAATTTTTTTACACAATTTTTTGATGTGGAACTGTATTTTAGATGATGCTCAAATAAAAAGCCAGTTAAGTAAAGTTTTCAGTAAAGAGAAATACATACATTGACTGAATTGGAGAGAAGTGATTTTTTTGTCAGCCAGTCTTTCAGCATTGTCATTTTTTTTCTAGATGTACCAAATGTGTCATTACAGTTTGAGGTCAAATCTATATTCACAATTTGACTTTCACAACAATATTGACTTCACTTGAAAGCTGACTTGACCTAAAATCTTTCTACAGTGGGTCACTGTGACTCCCATCTGAAAACGATAAACTCAGAAATGATTCTTTAGAGCAGTGCCACAGAACAACCCCTTTTGCCTCATTTTCAATTGGTGGTTCTTTAAAGCACCTCAATCTAATCACAATCTTAAAGCCTTTTGCCTGGAATAAGCAAATAATCTTAACATTTCCCATCTGACACTGATCATCTCTAAAATGAGAAGAAGCCCTAGGATCTCCTCATGGGTTGTGGAAGAATGGCTTCTCCAGTACTGACACCGAGGTTTGGATGTAATAGCAGTCTATCGACCATGTGCAACCACATCTGCCGCTTCTATCAGAAGAAGAGCAGAAGCAGCTGCATAGCAATGGCCAGCAGCATAAAACAGAAACGACAGAAAACAGTTCTCCATCCCTGCTGCCACCTCCATCGCTCCACACACCCTCAAGCCTGCAAGCTGGAGAGCAGCTTGGCTTTCTGGAGATGTTCCAACTCTCGACACTTTCTTTCCTGCTCTCTTATTTCTCTCTCAGAGAGGTTCTGAGGAAGATTTAATGAGCGTGCGGAGTACAGTGTAGAGGTCCAGGCTGGGGCTCCGTCGAAATGTCAGGCCACTGTAAGGACATGGATAACCAAAGCTTTTAATGATGTTGACGCTACAAAGCTGACAACTTCCTGTAGGAATAATAAGCTAATTGGGTGTCGCAAATATAGAGCACCTTGTCTGGATTCATTACTGTCCTTTCAGCTGGCACAACAAGTTCTCTCTTTGCCTTTCATCAATGATTAGCACAGAGACCAGTACTGTACACAAACTTCCGGCATCCATTATGAAACATTTTTTATTGGACCCAATCAAACCGAAATGTTGAATAGAGGTTCTAGTAACTCTACTTACTCAGTTATCTGTACTGTAATTGTATATGTATAAGTATCGTTTTACTGTACAATGTTTGTTATTGACATTTAGTTACTATATTTTTAGTCCAATGATGTAGTCCTTCATCCTATCAGATTATGACCAGCTCTTTCTATCTACACTCATTGTCCATTTAATCAGCTCCACTCACCATATAGCTGCACTATGCAGTTCTACAATTACAGACTGTAGTCCATCTGTTTCTGTGTATACATTATGAGCATCCTTTCAGCCTGTTCTTCAGTTATCAGTACCCCCACAGAGCAGCTATTATTTGAGTGGTGAATCATTTTTGGCACTGCAGTAATACTGACATGGAGCTGCTGGAGATTTTAAACACTATGTTAGCTCACTATCCTCACTATTAGACACACCTATCTTGTTGGCCCACCTTGTAGATGTAAATTCAGAGACAGTAGCTAATCTGTTGCTGCACAGTTTGTGTTGGTCATCCTCTAGTCCTTCATTAGTGCTCACAGGATACTGCTGGCTGGAGTTTTGGTTGATGGACTATTTTCATTCCAGCAGTGACACTGAGATGTTTAAAAACATCAGCAGCTCTGTTCTGTCTCATCCACTCATACCAGTGCAACACACACTAACACACCACCACCACATCAGTGTCACACCACTGCTCTGTGGTAGTTCTGTGGTGGTCCTGATCACTGAATGACAAGTTGAAAGGAGGCTAATAATTTGCACAGAGAAACTACATGGACTAGATGGACTACAGTCTGTAATTGTAGAACTACAAAGTGAACCTGTATGGTCAGTGGAGCTGATAAAATAGACAATGTGTGTAGATAGAAGGTAGGTGTACCTAATGAAGTGGCCAGTTAGTGTCTAGTGTACCAATCTACAATTGGTAACATCATTGATTGAGTTATCGTTTTATGTTAGGCAGTGAATCAAAGTTGAAGGGCGGAGCATTGAAACTTAGTATATCTAGTATGTATCATCATAGAAACATTGGTTTCTGTTCTGTTAAGTACTAGATATACTACATTCCACTCTGTACTCCTTTTGTGTTTATATTTTTTTTATTTTCAGAAGCCCTTTCAAAAGTACTTTACCTTGAGTTTGGGCTCTTACTTGAGTATAGTCTACTTTTCTCACTATTGATAGTGATAGTGTTGTGTTCTGTATGTTCATTGCACTCATTCATGCAAAAGTTAATAGCATCATATAATTGAATGCCAGTCAGTTATATGTTTGCATTACATACTCAATTAAACCTCGGTCATGAAGTACTCAGTCTGCCTATTAAGAAAATGTTACATTTTTTAGCAAAACCATTTATTTCATTATCTATTGTTGTACCAATGAAAGATTTACTGTTAGAGATAAGTAGCTGTAAATGGGCAGAAAGGCTCTGAATGAGCCATTTTGTTTCCCAAAGACAGATTATAATAATGACCTTCACTAGGAGCAATACATTTATTGTTCTGTGGTCTGTGTTTATGAAAGCCATTGATGAGTCTTGTCTTATGCCTAATAATGATTCATTATTTGTAATTACTAGTGCATCATAATAAACATATTTTGTTCATTTAAAATATCTTATTTGAAGACAAAAAAGCAAATCAATCACGCTCTTTGTCTTCTGTGAGAAGTGTCAGAGGTGTTTTGCTTCAACAGGCTGAGCATGGGGCGCGTGCCTTTGAGCTCATTAGAGAGAGAGCAGCCCACTGATTCACCTTATCAGCCTCAACCCAACTTTACTCCTCAGCCTTTATCGCAGGGCTAAACGCGCTTTATGCATTTCTAATGATCACACAGCCCGGCTGAGACAGGCTGCCGAAGTGGATTCGGGATTAAAGAAAAGCTTGAATGTGACCTGCCATTTTAAAAAGCCTGAATAGCTCAATTGGAGTTACAGCACGTGGCCATGTTCGGTTTAAGCTGATTGGCGTGAACTTTGCTTTGACTTTGCTCATGAATTTTCAAATGGCAGGTAGCAGATGGACCATGGGCTGACTTTGGCTTGCTCTTGCCACTGATTCTGCTATAGTTCTGCTCTGGGTGGACAGTAACTCAATAAATTTACTTTCATTTTCACATTTACATTTAATGTAACTTTTTTAGACATATAACAGATTTCTTGTTTTCAAAAGACAAAAGACATTTGGGAGAAATTAATCTGTTTTTTAATATTATTATTATTATTATTATTATTAAAAGTTCTAAATTGTGATTTTAAGAACACATCTCAGCTCCTATGCTGATAGATGCTGGCTGCATTAAAAGGTTCTGCTGCACTCATGGTTTACTCCATAGTAAATAACAATCATTATTTATTCTTTTCAAGTATTTTATATAAGTAACAATACGTTTACTTGAGTGCAAATTTAAGATACTCTACCCACATATGGTTGTGCCATACAGAAGCACATTAGGTCACATTTATGATATTAGCACACTAAAACATATCAGTAACATGTTATCAAAATATATTTTCTAACATTTACCAATGCAAACTAAATCTATTATATATATATATATATATATATATATATATATATATATATATATATATATATAGAAGAACTTTTGAGGGTAGTCAAAGTTGAATAAAGTTGAATTAATTAAAAAAAGGAGTGCAGTAAATTTTTTTCAGTTTAGTATATTATAACACTTTTATGAATCTATCATTCACTAGTTGGATGGGGAAATGAAGGTAATACTATAATGAACATCATGGTTATAAAATTAAAAAATAAAATCAAAAGAAACAAATTTCACTGTTCTACAAATGTTCTAAGTTGCTCTTTAAATACATCATGCATTGCTTATACGTGTGTAATGAAGTCCTTCAAATAGCATTTAATGAAAAGGGTTGTAACATATGTCCAGGTGGGATTGCTGTGTGTACTCATAGAAGAGATTGCCCAAAATAATAATGTGTTTGCAAAGGCTCCAACATTTCCCAGATCATATTAGATTTATTATAAGGTCGTAATTCAGTAAACACTTGTGGACAGTGTTGGCTTTTTCATTCATTTTTAACTGTATGTTTTCCACGGTGCTGAGGGTTTCTGCACCAGCTCATTGAGTTTTAATGAACGTTAGCTCATGTGTTTTAAAATCATATATTGTTTGTTTATCATTTATTCATGTCTAGTTTTATATTAAACTCATTCCATTTTAATTTGCATTATGTTTTAATGAAGCAGTATATCATAGCTGTCATATCAAACCAAGCTCTGAAACTGTACTTTTATCAAAGAACTTTATAATTTTATAACCTTATAATATTATAAGATAATAATTAGCATTTACTCAATTTTAGACCATTTCTACTCGTATATTCATAATGAATTGTTCACAAATCTTCACAAGTAAAGAAACACACCAATGACATGACTGTTTTGATATGACATCAGTGATATATATTGTATATGTCCCATTGCTATCTTGATGTATTTTTTTGCCTTTGTTGTTTGTCTGTATTTGTTCATGTCCTTTTATGTGGTGTGTTCCATTGACCAGATGCTCCCACCACGCCCTCTCCATCCACAACTCCTCCCCCTGTAGCCACCCTCCCAGACACCACAGATCCCTTAGACTCCAAGCACTCCGACCCTGCAGTGACCGGTCAGAGAGGTACAGTAACCCCACTGCCCTTCCTCCTGCTCCTCTTCCTCACATGCTATTCTCACTCTCACTGTCCTCACTTCTCCTTTCTGGATGACATTCCTCCTCTTACTGACCCACACCTGAGATAGAATGGAACTAATTGCAATATTTGGCAACAGTTATCCACCATTATGGTACTTTTCATTATTTTATTGCACTATTCCTTATTTTACTTATTGTTTACTTCTACTTAATATTCTATTTATTTTCATTTTTAACAACTGGTACAGCATAAACATACAATTCCCAACATATAGTAGGTATTAGGGAGGCTGAATGATTTACTGCTTTAGACAAACATGACATCCCTATTAATCAAAGTTATATTAATGTCTAATTAAGTCTTTCATTTATTTACTTTAAATATATGGGTATGGATTCATAATAGTGAATAGTACTTTTTTATATATAAATCTTTGCCAATTTTCTCCTCTTCCCAATGTGATAGTAGCCAATTAACCCATCCCATCTGCTAGGGGGCTCTCCCCATCACTTTGCATCACTACCTCCCTGATTCTAGGAGGGTGAAGACATGCACACACCTCCACCGCTGCGTGTGATACGGCCACCGCCTCTTTTTGAACTGCCGCTTGATACACCGTCACTGGGGAGCCAACGTATTCGGAGGAAAGCGTAGGGTTCCCAGCTCCGAATGGACCAATCAGTAGGCGCCTGAGCCAGCAGACATTGCAATGTGTGAGTAATAGAGAGAGAGAGAGCACGGCCAAATTTTGCTCTCTGTGGGCCCCAGCTGTTGATGGCAAACAGCATGACCGGGATTCAAACTCTTGATCCTCTGATCATAGTGTCAGCATCTTAGCCTGCTGAGCTACTTGGGGCCGTACATTTTTATTTTTATTCATATAAATACAGTAAATGCATATACAGAATAGCTCTTTAATATCTAGTGGTCTCTGATAGCCAGCTAATATAGTGTAAGCTATGCTATGTATGTGAGGTAGTCAGTGAATTTGGTGAATCTTTTTTCTTTAAAGCAAGTATAAACAAATATTAATTACTCAAGAAGTTTGCTAGAGCAGTATTTCAGTATTAAAACCCCATCAGCACATATGCCTAGTCCTGAATGGCTCTTTGAATATCATATTTTCTAACCTAAACTGTCCACAGAACACTGACTGGGTTGTCATTTGTTAGGCAGGGTCTTCATATGTCACAGTAATACCTCCAATTGAATGACCAATGCAGCACCAATAACTTACATACGCAAGCATTTTCAGTCCTCTCTCCACACCTTTCCAGTCATACATTTCATTATCTTCTTATGTTTCAAACTCGTCCCTGAACCTTGTCTCTCAACTGCCTCCATCTTGTTCATATGTTCACATGGCTAATCTACACTCTAAGCTAATGTAATTTATGGATGTGCACAATCCTCACACAGTCAAGTGCTACTTGCAATCGATCTTTTCCTCTGTGCCGCATAATTAGCAGATCGAAATATTTACTTTTCTACACTAAAATATGATGTTGCTGATGGCCTCCTCGGGGAACGAGGGTGTGTTTGTGCACTGATTAGAGGTCAGTTTTGATTTGGCTCAGTTCTACAAAATGCATGATCATTAAAGAACTTTCCTAAAACTCTTTCAAAGTGCTGAGTAGGTGAGGCGGGTCCCCTTAGTGGAAAGGGAAGAAACTGTTGGTGGGCGGAGCTATAAGACTTTTCCCTCTGCTTTATTGCAGGGAAATGTTTTTGGCATCCCAGAGGGATCTGATTCTGTCTTTAGGCCTCATAGCTGCTTTACATAATTGATGTGATGTATAATCTGTAATAAGCATTACATATTCTCTTGTTGTTCTCGGCATAAGGTTGTTGAAAGATTATCGATTTATTATCCTGTACAAATGAAACAGCACAGCATACAGAATGATATTCAACTAAACCTGAAGCCCTATAAGCTTGGCAGCTGCCTTGCGTCAGACAGTGTGTGCATATACTGTAAGGAATGTCTTTCAGCAACTGATGTTACGTCAGTTAGCTCTAACCTACCTGTTTCTCTGCTGTTGTCAATTAAGCACAAGTTCAATTGTGCTTGAAGAAAAGCTTTCTCTAGCACTTTATGGAATTATAGCTTCTTTATTTCATACTGCCACTTCACGGCCCACACTGCAGAAGGGCTCCTTATAGTATGGAAGGGTCTGGAGTGTTAACAGCACTTATTTCCTCCAATGCATTAGCCGCCCATCTCGGTGCCTGCGATCAATGGGGGGATTTCAGCAGCGGGCAGCCGGGGCTTAATGAGCATAATAACTCTTCCCCACAGAAGCGCAGGGCCCAGACGATGTCATCAGAGTGGCTCCCATCCCCGTTAAATCTGCCAAGTGCATTTTTATGGCTTGCAAATTAGCCGTGACCTTATGAAGCTGAAAGGTTGAATAAAGTACTTGGGCTTGGGAGAATTTTTTAAATATTTACAGCTCACTTTTCATAATCAGCGTGCGTGTCCGCCCTGTCTCGGACCCCCGGGCTGTTATCGTCCCACCATGGCACTTCCACAGACACAGTGATTGGTCATGCCTTTTGTCTCGGGATGGGCAGGAAAGAATACGCAAATCCATCTCGTTCAGAGAGGGTTCGATTTGGGTTCATTAGCCAAGGACTGGAATAATAGGGCAGAAAATATGTGAGGAAAACAAAACAGAATTTCGGGAGCGGGTTTAATTGCCACAAAACTTTTTCAGATTGTCAGACTTGGGCTAGTTTTTAAAACAGTGCTATGCATTATTTTAATGGAAGGCATATCTGCAGAAAAAAACTTGTGAAATTGCAGCACTGGTAGTTTTAATGTGTTCACACGTAATTGCAAAATGACATTGTAATGTAGCACAACACTTTAATAGCACTAGATCTGGCCTGCGTTAAGTTAAACAAGCTTAAGTTGGTCTCTGTCCAGTCTCTTAACTAGGACCCTTGCAAGCTATTTAGCAACATATGTATCTTCATGCATTGTGCAGACATCCAGTGAGCACAGCATGGCCACTCCACGGGGGTGTAATAGGCAAACACAGGCAGACAGCTGTGGGCTGGACGCGGCCTTGTTCATGGGCACTGGTCCCAGCAAGACACGAACAAATGAGGAATCCTCCCAGTGCCATTTTGCAAGTTCCAGCGCTTTGCTCCTGGGCAGCTGGCACAATGGGAGAGTTCTGTTGATCCAATTAGGGCTTTGTTGATCCAATGAGGGCTTTACATATAACCTGCCGTCCTCGTTCTGCTTTTCTGAGCTATCTCTGGAGCTCAGGTGAGCATTTTACATATGCATGGGCCTGCAGTGGGCTGCTTTACAAAGCTCTAGTGGTCATAAAAGACTTTGGCAGGACCTTAGTGAGCTTGGACTTCATTCTATGGATTTGGGTCACTTCTCAGAGAGCACATGAGGCTTCCTTAAGGAAATGGAAGAAGTCTGGTAAATCCTAGAGTGCATCAAAGTGTGATATTTGTATCCTCAGTAAGGAATTAAGGATTTTTAATGTTATATTTCAAGCAGTATTGATTCAGTTCCAGTTTTCCAGTGTCACTGATAGAAGGGCAGAACAAAGTGCTGCGGTCAGGATGAGGTTCCTGCCAAAAAACAGCAGCAAAAATCAACTTTGTTTTAATGGGAGGTTAAGGCAAATTTTG
Source organism: Crenuchus spilurus (assembly GCA_036984385.1). NCBI lineage: Eukaryota > Metazoa > Chordata > Actinopteri > Characiformes > Crenuchidae > Crenuchus > Crenuchus spilurus. The sequence goes on from BRDA01002505.1 coordinate 139,096, forward strand.
CTGCAGTATATCTCAAGTCCAGGTTAAACACTGAGACAGCTGTGCTGAGCGTCTTCCTTGTTCTCTGTTCTAAATGCACCAGGGTATCAGGGGATTTAAAATGTAATGCAAAGGTCCCCACCAAGCCAGGCAGCGTTATTATTGATGATCTATCACATTAAGTCACACTGCTGCAAGAATTATAGCAACAATTTAAAATAAGGCAAAGGACGAATAAGAAAAATCATTACATTCTGCAGGCGTGTATGAATTACGAATAATAGTCCCTCCATTCATTATGTTTTAATAGTAAGAGACACTTTAAGTAATTCTCTGGAATAAACCCTTCTGCTCCCTTCACTTTACAGTGCCTGATCTTGTTAAGAAATTGACAGTATAATTTAGAAAGTGATGATGTAATGTCTCTGGACACTTACCCACAATCCTGGCCCTTGATGTTTTATCATTAAAAGGACCCATATCCTGGCGTTTAATAATAAAGGATTATGATGAAGTATGTAAACATGTGGTAGTTTTAAAACTAAAAATTTCTCTTTCTGTGATGTCACAAAAATAGATAATGAAATGCATCCATCTGCTCAGCCTACACAGTCTAAGTGTTTCAGCTTGACTGCATTTCTTTTTCTTTTCTTTTTTTATAATTTCTGACCCAATTTTACCCCAAATGTAATGGTAGCCTATCGACCCACCAATCCACTGGGACTCTTCCAATTACTTGTAATGTCTCTGACTCTAGGAGGGTGAAGATTAGCACATCTCCTCTGATGAATGTAAAGTCAGCCACCACTTTTTTAAAAATTGCTGCTGATACATCGTCACTGGGCAGCCAACACCATTGTGCAGAACGGCTCTGATGGATCAGCTGGCAGACACCTGAGCCAGCAGACATTACATGGTAGTAGTGATGGGCAGAGAGTGCCATATACCCACCCAGAGAGAGCACTGCCAAATTTGCTCTCTTGAGCCCCGGCTGTTGATGGTAAGCAGCATGACCGGGATTCAAACTCGTGATCCTCTGATCGTAGTGTCAGCGCCTTAAGCTTGACTGCTTTTCAGTGTCACACGACATATGACAGTCAATCAGAACACAGCACCAGTGGTTTGTTTTTTTATATAATTTTTTTTGCCAATTTTCTCCCTTTCCCAATGTGGTAGTCGCCAATTGACCCAACCCATTAGTGTCTCTCTCTATCACTTTGCACTGTCCCTGACTCTAGGAGGGTGACCCTGCCTCTTTTTGAACTACTGCTTGATACACCGTCCCTGGGGAACCAACGCGCTCGGAGGAAAGTGCAGGATCTCTAGTTTCAAATGAACCAATCAGTAGATACCCGAGTGGACATTGCAATGTGTGAGTGACAGGGAGAGTGAGAGTGCCATCTACCCACCCAGAGAGAGCACAGCCAATTTTGCTCTCTTGGGCCAGCATGACCGGGATTCGAACTCACGATCCTCTGGTCAAAATGTCAGCGCCTTAGCCTGCTGAGCTACTCGGGGCCCTACCACAGCACCAGTCTTAAAGGCACAGTAGCTAGCCTATATTCTATAGTTGGGAAATGTTCATGTAAAAGTGAATTATGGTAAATAATCCTACACAAATCTCCCAACTGAACCTCAAGGAATAATATAAAATCCAGGATATAGACCCCTTAAAATGACTGGGATCCTAACACTATAGTTACAGGAGACAACCTACTTGTGCCACTTGGCGGTCACTGGCTGTATGTGCTGTTCTTCATATTTGGGTTAAATTCAGCAGAACACACACTTTTTTCACCACAATTAGAAGCTGTAATTTGTTTTGAAAATCTAATTAAACCACTCGGACCACCAGCACGGTCCCTCGTGCACACATTTGGTCTAAAATCAGCTCTTGAGAGGCTCTAACATGTAAATAATTTCACTGCTTGTGTGCAGTTCAGCCCCATGACACCATGTGTGTCTGTGTGTGTGGGAGCAGAGGGACGGACAGACATAGGCTGCACTCATACCGACTGTCAAAATAGATTGTTTCCCTGTGTGTCTATGTGAATTTCTTTCATTCTCTTTCTGCTTTTTTTTAGGAGAGAGACATATGAATGAAAAGTGTATGAACTCGGCTCATTCAGATGTAAATTTCTCTCTGACGGCCCCTGTGAGAGTCTGACAGCATACCAATAGCTTCTCCCAGGGCCTTTTTCATCTTGGCAACCCTTCAGCTTTTCCCATTAGATACAAATTACCAACATTTCAGCAGAAAGTGGAACATAATTAATGTATTGAACTATCCAATCAGTGAACTAAGCTCATGCTTAATTTCTTCAATCCAGTCTTTAATTGGTACAGAACCTTTACTTTATTTAGGTTTAAACTTTAAAAACCCCCTATTTACATTTTCTGTTGTTATATTTTTTATTCAGTCCCATTCATACATTTGTTGTGGTTTATTGTCCTAAAATTAAACAGTATGCAAACGAGGTCTGTTCTGATTGGCTGCCCTGTATTGTGTTTTATTCAAAAAGCAGTCATGCTGAAACACTATAGATCAGTTGTAATGTGTGGGCTAAACCAAGACCTTTTTGTGACTTTACATAAAAATGGAACATGTTCTTTTTACAGCTTATTTTCCATATGCACACACACTGTTAGGAACACTATAATAAAACTGGGTAAGGACTTCCTTTTCTCTCAAAACAGCCCCAATTCTTTGTGGAGTGAATTCCACAAGATGTTGGAAACATTCCTCTGAGATTCTGGTCTGTGTTGACATGATTGCATCACACAATACCTGCCATTTTCAGATGCACTTCATGCTGCAAATCTCCTGTTCTACCACATCCCAAAGGGGTTGTTTTGGATTCAGTTCTGGTGACTGGGAAGACCACTGCAGAACAGGGATATGGCATGTTCACGAAATCAGTTAAAGACAACTTTTGCTTTGAACATTATCATGCTGGAAGTAGCTATTAGACGACACGTACATAATAATAATAAATAATTAATAATAATAATAATAATAATAATAATAATAATAATAATAGTGATTAACAAGCCCAAAGTGTTGCAAACATTCTCCAGAACTCTACCAGCCTGGACTGTTCACACAAGGCAGGTTGGGTCCATGCTGTTGATGCCAAATTTTGACCTTACCATCCACGTTCCTCAGCAGAAATTGAGATTCATCAGATCAGGCTATATTTTTCTAGTCTTCAACTGTTCACACCCACTAGCCTCAGCTTTGTATTCTTAGCTTATAAAACCCTACATTATCTTCTGCTGTTGGAACATATCCACCTTAATGTTTGATGTGTTATGTATTCTGTGATACTGCTCTGCTCACCACGGATGTACAGATTGGTTAGCAGTTAGCAGAGTTACTGTAGTTTTTATGTCTGCTTGAATAAGTCATTCCGCACTGACCTCTGTTATCAACATAGCATTTCCATGCACAGATTTGCCGCCAATATTTTTTTTCCTTCATTGCGCCATTATAAATAAACTCTAGAATCTGCTATACATGATAATCCCAGGAGATCAGCACAGAACTCAAAACAGCTAATCTGGCAACAACAGTCAAGTTATTGAAAATGAAAACATCTTTGCGGAATTAGGGGAGAGCTGAGGAAAAATGAAGAGAGAGGAGAGAGAAGAGATGCACAGTAGTGTGTGACAGGAGGTTGAATCCATGGTGTTGAGAGTGTTTGCCAAACCTCGCATGAGGATTGAAACTGTAAGGGTGGACTGGAGGATTATATACACTACATGTCCAAATGTTTGTATGCAAGCTGACAGCTTGTGTAGTGCCTGTAGAGAAGTATTGCCAATAGAATATGACTGTCTAAAGGGCTAGAAGGGTATAAAGTCACCCAGCACTTGTAGTGGAACTGTTCTCTGGAATGATAGTGCACCATACAATTCAATACTTTTAGGATGAGTTGGGGAGTTGAGGATGAGATGGGGTGGTGATCATCCAACATCCTGACCTCACTAGTGTTTTTGTCACTGAATGCAATCAAATCCTCACAGCAATGTCTAACAGAAATCCTTCTCTGGACAGTAGAAATAGCTCCTCCAAACTGTTTTTAAGCCCTATATATAGTGTATGTAAAATTTGGGGATGCAGTTGGGAATATAATGAACTCTTCTTATTCAAGTATTCTAACCTAAATACTGTTTTCCACTGTAGGGCACCTTTAACACTGTGCAGACTGCAGATTAGTGCAGCCCCTGGGTGTGGCATACGGAGTGTGTATCTAAAACTCAAAAGCCAGAGGCACTGAGCTCATATACTCTATCTTTCAGCAGTCTTGTGTACCGCAATATCTATAAGCTGGGAAAACAGCCAGAGCAGCTGAAAACACATGACAGCTGGATGAGAGGAGCACTAAAGCACACTTAGAGGCCTGCAGTTCTTTATTGATCCGAAGCTAAAGGCCTTGTGATTCACACAGCCATTCCAGGGGAAATCTGAGTAATGGGGCTCACGAAAAAAGCTTCGATTTCTTATTGCTTAACTTCATGGATTCCTTGTGTATCTTCTGCAGCCATAAAAATAACCTTGACCTTTAACAGGTAATCTAAAGTGTAGAAATACAAGCTTACTCAAAAGCAAAGTATAAGACCACTGCAGTACATGCAGAAGCCTTTGACACTAGTAATATATTGCATACTGCAAAACTGTCGGGTTTTATGTCCCTGCAAAGAGAAGCTTAATGTCCAGCTGAGTTCATAATTAAAACCAAATGAACTTGCACTTAAACTCATAACATAGTTAATAAGTTGGCCTTTTCATTCCAGTGCATTTGTCAATTACTTTGTAAAATGTATTTAGTCAGTGATGTTGTAGTGGACCATCAGAGTGGTAGAGCCTAAGAAAAACAATGCTGCTTTTATCAGATACTTGGATCTATAAGACATTCATTTTTGTCCACTATTTTCTTAGAAAATAACTGAATAATACATATTACATACATACATACATAATACAATAATCAAATAATGTTAACAATATTTCTTTATTGTTAATCCATTTTCAGTGCATATATGTTGTAGGCTTTGTAAGCCAAAGTCTAACAATGTCACCATAAATATAGATTAACTTTTCATAAAAGTAATTTAGAAATTGTGAACCTTCCCACCACAGCCTTGTCCCTGTGTCAGTCTTGTGTACATATGCTCTTTGTTTTCATTCTGTTGTCTCTGCTCACGTCATGCTTTCGTCTTGTCTCATGAGCCCCACAGCCCTGTTCCCCAATCCCTGGTCTGATTACGCTTGGTTTAAAGGTATCTCACAGTCCTCGTCCATCATTGTATTGTCAACCTGTGTTCTCTTCACATCATTGTAATCAATGTCTTCATAGTCATGTGTTGTCTCAATGCTCTTAGCTTTGTTAACCATGCCACTGTCACAGCCATAGTTTAACCATACCATAAGCCATAAGTTTATTCTTAGGTTTTGGTTGGGTAAATTAAGCTTTGTCAAGACTGCATCTGCATCCTCCAACCCTTTCTAACAGATATATAAGATTGTTCATAAAGTAGTTCGTCCATATTTTATGTCTGAAGCATTTAAAATTGTAGGAAATGTGCAAAACAACCTCAGTAAACAATTTTCCGCTAGAATAAGAGATATTAACCGTTAAACAACCTCAGTAAAAAATATATTTATCACTAGAATAAAAGATATTAGCCATTAAACAACCTCAGTAAAAACTATTTTTCACTAGAATAAGAGATATTAGCCGTGAAACAACCTCAGTAAACACTATTTATCACTAGAATAAGCGATATTAGCCGTTAAACGTCAGTAAACACTATTTTTCAGTAGAATAAGAGATAGTATTTAAACAACCTCAGTAAACACTATTTATCACCAGAATAAAAGATATTAGCTGTGAAACAACCTCAGTAAACACTATCACTAGAATAAAAGATATTAGCCATTAAACAACCTCAGTAAACACTATTTATTACTAGAATAAGATATTAGTCCTTAAACAACCTCAGTAAACCTATTTATCACTAGAATAAGATATATTAGCTGTTAAACAACCTCAATAAACACTATTTATCACTAGAATAAGATATATTAGCTGTTAAAAAACCTCAGTAAACACTATTTATCACTTGAATATGAGATATTTGTCCTTAAACACCATCAGGAAAACTAGTCATATCTACAGTAGGAGATATTAGTCCATAAACAACATGAAAAAATGAAACATTATGAGGTTTGAGCAAGAACTTCTTAACTAGTCTAACTCTGAGAAAGAAAAAAAGTTATCTTGTTCAACATTCGAGATATAAATTTAAAGCTCTAATGCTAGCTCAGAACACATATCCACAATATACCTACATTGTATGACACCCTGCACAAAATATGTGCTAAATGCCGGGCGGAGCCTAAACTCACTGTCAGCAACTTGTAGGGGACACCAAAACTGAACTGAGATGAAGTGCCACTGTCCTACCTCACTTTTTTACCACAGAAAACAGTTAGAAAAATGTCTCAAAAATGTTCTTCTGAAGTAAAAAAGTGTAGTCATGGAATTAAATTTAATGGGTGACCCCAAACGTCTGAGTGTTAGTGTGTATATGAAATATACAATATGTCATATATGCTGCCGTAAGTGCATCTGAAATGTGTTTTGCTTGTCTTTTTTATTACTTTTTTAAAAGAGACAGGATTGTGTTTTGACTACACGTTTCTTGTGATTCTCATGGGTAGCCAACCGTGGTCCCCTATACCCTTGAATCTGGTAACACATCATTGGTCACCTGAATCAGAAGGTGTATAGAAGTCCGTGTGTTCATCGGAGCCAGACTGGGAGCGTCCCCCACTGAATGTTAATGGAGGGAGTTTTATTGTGCTGTGAAGGTGAAGCTGTTGCAGCTCAGCACTTTCTCTTCAGAGCCACTCTATAGCTCACCTACAGAAAGAAGGGCAGCAGAGCGTTCATATGCACTGCACTTCTCCGTGTTCATACGTTTCTCACCACAGCCCTTAAGAGCGTTCATTCAAATGCCTCGAAGATTACCGCAACAGTAATCCTACACACAATCCCAGCTCCTGAGGGGCTGAACTCAAATGTGGTATTAATATTCATGCTACCTTGAATTCTTCTCTCAAGGAGAGGGTAAAATGGTGGTTTGGCATTTTGGCCACTCTGATGTTTTAGTTTAAACATATAGTTAGGTTTGCTTCCATTCTTTGACTCTATTCTTTCAGAAAAAGTAGAGTTTGATATAAAAGAATACTCAGTAAGACACAAGAACAGTTTAATTATACATTACATGCCCCATTTTGTGCAACACTGAATTTCCTTTGCAATCTTTGGTTGTTAAGAAACAAATGTGATGTATTTTGTAAGCATTATTGTAAATGTATCATGCAGTGCTCCATACACAGTGTAAATTAATAGGTCATTTTGACCTAATCTTTTACATGGTTCTGACATCATAAATAAAACCTACTTCTAGACCATATCAGTCAAAGGTTTTAGAACATCCTAATTGTTCCAGTTTTCTAGTAACTGTTTAATGTCTCATTGCTCTCTGAAATGAAAGAAGAGGAGTTAAATAAGAACTCATGGAATCAATTTATAGACCAAAATGTATCTAAAATTTGGACACACAGTAGCACCTTTGTCAGATATAACAGCTGAACACACTTGTGACATTCTTTCTAAAATAGACATCAAATATTCTTCAGACAGTTCTTCACTAATCTGCTGCAGAAGTTCATGTAAATGTTGGCACTTGTGAGTTTGTAATCCATTCATTCTTCTGTCCAGTTCATCCCAAATCAGCTGGATGGGGTCTGGAGACTGTGCTGCCACTCCATGTTTTCAAGCTGACCGTCTTGTTGTTTTTTCCTGAGGTAGTTCTGGCAGAGCTTGGACTTATGTTTTAGGTCATTATCTTGCTGTAGGATGAACCGCTGACCAACTAGTTGCATACCAGAAACGTTCTAAAACTGTTCTAAAACTTTTGACTGGTACTGTATGTTCAGCTGTTTTTTTTTATTCATTCTATCCAAGTGTGCTGAACCTGCGTTTGATGGGCAAGACAATAACATTGTAAAAACTTTTTGAAGCTACTGTGACAAGGTATCAGTACTGAAGCCCTGCAGTGAACAAATCAACAATGTGCGTCCAGCCTGATGGTGAACAAAACTGAAAATCATCTGAAAGACCCCTCAGGGATACAGAGAAGGTCATATAAAATGGGTATATAAACCCACTCAGAAAACACACATTTCAAATGGACTTCAAGTAAAAAATAAAATGTAGACTCTTTAATGTTACATCACACTGTGTACTTGCAAAGCTCTTGTGTGTAAGACTTGGGCATTACTGCAGGGCTTGATTCCAAACCTTTAGGAGGCCCTTCCACTGGCAAGCAGTCACCATGAGAGCGCCACAGTTTGAACCCGTTCAATTTGTTAAATATGTGGGAGTCGCATGATAGGGACTGAGAATGGCATTATAAATATTAAAGGAGGAATTTGCATGCAGCGCTCTAATATTAAATCACATAGAGAGGGCCGTCGCAGGCCTTATTAAAAGATAATGTGTTCAGGAGGAAGAGGGATGCATCACCACCTCAAGCTCCTCATGGATAAGCTAAAATCACCACCCCGCAATGGAGGACAGTTCTGATTAGTTTAACCAGTCAGACATAGACAGCCTGGGTGGAGGACTCGTATATTACACTTGCACATTTCCCACTGTAACAGCCCATTCCCCTAAACAGAGCAGAACGTAATGAAATGCCCTGCGTTTGCCCATATCAATCTCCCCGGCTGTAGAAATTAGCCTTCATATCGTTATCATCTGCTGGGCTCTACAAAGAGTTTGCCGTGTCAATAGACTTGCCCTGGGAAGGCTCTCATCGCGGTGGCCTCATTGGCCACTGATATAAATAGAGCAAGGGCTGAAGATATCCAATTATGACAAACCCTGAAGCACATGCTGGGTGACTGGCCCTTCTCTCACTCTCTATTGAGATATCACTGTTTAGCATGAGGAAGGGGGAATGACTTAAAAGCAGCCGTGAGTGCTTTGGTACTTTGTGGAGGAAAGCTATCTGCTATAAGATGGTACTTATTTCGATCAGAATAGTTCTAAAGATAGAGTGAGCTTTTTACATAAACAAAGGGAGTATACGCTGTTATAAAAGATGAATGTTCAAGGGTCATGGTTCTTATAGAGAAACGTGAAATGGCAGAGAGCCATTTGCATAGTTAAATGGTTCTTGATAAGGAATGTGTTGTGAAAGGTTTTATATGGAGCCTTTTGTTAAATTGACTTATATAACCACTAAGAGTTGCACTATTGTTTCAATAAACATTAAATGACTGTTCATTTGCAGTATTTGTTGCATTTAGTGTACAAATCTATTAAAATAGGATTTCTTAATATTGGTAAAATTAGAATCAATTGCATTTTTACTAAATTCAGTTACGGTACATGGCTAATTACCATATTTTTCCTTTTTTCTTTCAATGATTTCACAAGAAACTGCTGAATTTAATTTTCTGCTGGCACCCCTGCTGCCTGTCTTTTGACCATTTTTACAGGATTGTTTTGTATGTTGTACGAAAGGAGGGGGTAGAGAAAGAGAGAGAGCGAGAGATTGGGATTAATCTAATGCAGCTACATCAGTGAATGTTCAAAATTGCATGTGTTCTTAATAACTCCCCACTGTGATAATCAAACCCTCTTATAACCAGGCTTCATTCCTCATCCTCAGTATTGTTCATGGCCCATTAAGCGGAACTCTTTACACCGGTTTTATCAAGTATGCCAGCAATAGACTAACATTAGGGGGTGTTCACTGATAATAATACTAGTTTCCTGGTTATTTTGAATTTTTCTATGTCTTCGGTCCATCTATAAACCGGTCAGGTGTTGGATGAACAGCAGGTCTTGTTTTGCTCCATATGCCTGGATTTCCTTTGGAATTGTGTGTTCAGTGTATACATGCTGTGTGTGTGTTTATGCTGTATTAGTGCGGAACAAAGACCTCAGAATTGGTGGTCCACCAATCTTTTTTTTTTTAAACTGTCTGGACTTATAAAGAGCAGAAACACAAACACATCAGTGTAAGACTCTGACTGAGCTGCTAATCTAGTCCAGAACATCACACACACATACACTGTGAGGATCTGCTACTGCCAGTGGAGTTCACTTCTGTTTTATAGTCTGCACCCTGTCCCACATCTTGAGTGCAGTTTGTATGAACAATCCTGAACGAATGGAAAGTATGGTGGATTTCCCCTTTGTATTCACTTACTGAAATATTCATACATTTATTTCCAGACTCTTGTCGCTATGCTTAGAACTTTGCTCCTCAGGGCTTTTCTACATAATTCACTTTTTCCGGCTGTTTGTGTTTCAGCTTCTCTTCCCCAAAATGCCCACTTTGAATATTCTCATATTCTCATTGCTATTTGGACATGGAGTGTTATTGGGGGATATTGTACTCTGCAGGGACAAACAAAATGATAAGCTTTTTGACACACTCACGCTTTCTCTCGCTCTGTCTTTCTCTCTCTCTCTCTCTCTCTCTCTCTCTCTCTCTCTCTAGATCCTAATGCTTTGGGGCAGAATGGACCAGATCATGCTCTGATTGGTGGTGTAGTGGCTGTTGTAGTCTTTGTAACTTTGTGCTTAATCATCGTACTGGGTCGATACCTGGCAAGGCATAAAGGTATTTCCTTTAATACTGTTAATACTACAATTAAAAATTCAGTGATCTGCAAATCTCATTGATTCATATTTTATTACAGTAAAACATGGAACATTTCAGATGTTGAAAGAAACATTTCTCCATATCATTATAAATATTAACTCATTTAGGACACAATGGCAGCAAATCATCTCAAAAAGGTTGGGAAAGGGGCAACAAAAGACAGGAAAAGTAAGTGATACTAATAAAAAACAGCTGGAGGAGCAATTTGCAACTATGTCACATGACTGGGTATAAAATTAATATTTTAATGAGGTCTCTCAGATGCAAAGATGGGCAGATGTTCACCAATTTGCAAAAAGCTGCATCTAAAAATTGTGGAACAATTTCAGAAAAATGTTCCTCAGTGTAAAATAGTGAAGACTCTGAATATCTCATCATCAGCAGCACATACTGTATCATCAAAAGAATGAGAGAATCTGGAGAAACTGCATGGAGATGGCACTGCATTAAAAAAAGGCATGATTCTGTACTAAAAATCACTGCATGGGCTCAGGAACACTTACAGAAAACATTGTCAGTGAACACAGCTTGCCATGCAATCCACAATTGGAAGTTAAAATTGTATCGTGCCAAGAAGAATCCACAAGTCAACGTGATCCAGAAACCACATCTTCTCTGGGTCAAAGCTCAATTAAAATGGACTGGGGCAAAATGGTGGTCAGACTTTAAATTCTTTGTGGAAAACACAGACACTGTATCCTGAGAACTCAAGACAAGGGGCACCATCCAGCTTGTTATCAGTGCACAGTTCAACACCCTGCATCTCTGATGCTATGGGTATGCATTAGTGCTATTGGCATGGGCAAAATAAACATCTGGAAAGGCACTATCAATGCTGAACAGTATATAGAGATTTTATGCCCCTATCCAGACAGCCTCTCTTTTAGGCAAGTCATTGTAAGACAATGCTAAACCACATGCAGCATCCATCACTACAGCAGAAGAAGAGTCAGCCTGCAGTCCAAATCACATTTAGCACATCATGAAATGAAAAATCTGGCAAAGAAGACCCAGGAATTTTGAGCAGCTAGACTAAATCAGAAAAAAATTGGACAACATTCCTCTCCCAGAACTCGAAATTTTGGTATCCTCACTGCCCAGACATTTGTTTTTCTGTTGTTAGAAGAAAATGGGATGTCACACAATGACAGACATGGCCCTGTCCCAACTTTTTGAGATGTGTTGCTGCCATCTAATTCTAAACGAGTTAATATTTTTCATTAAATGGTCAAATGTCTCACTTTCAACTTCTGAGATATATTCTGTCAGGAATAAAATATGGATGGAGATTTCCAAATCATTGCACTTCATTTTTATTTGAATTTTATGCAGTGTCTCAGCTTTTTTGTATATTTTTGTTTGTATTTTATATTTATTACATGTAATGTGACACATTTCATTTGAATATTTCATTTTGAGTTAATTACTAAATAACAATTCAGACAGTATCAATGTTTACACAAAAAAATCTTGAAATGTCAGACATGTAATGTATATCAAATTTATGACCTTTTTGAATTAAATTATGAAGTTTTTCATAATACATTTTTGGAGATGCACTAGTAATGTTATCATAACCCAACCTGAACATTGGTAGAATGTTGGTTTATTGTAATCTGTGTCTCTTTTGTATGTAACAGGCACATATTTGACAAACGAGGCCAAAGGAGCTGACGATGCCCCAGACGCAGACACAGCAATTATCAATGCTGACGGAAACCACGCACATGCAGAGGAAAAGAAGGAATACTTCATTTAGACTGTGCTCACTCTTTCCCCCCTCTCTCTGTCTCTGTCTCTTTCTGATCTCTCCTTCCCTGCTCCGTCTGTGGAAGTGGAAACTTCTCCTTCACTCCTTTACATCTTCTGTTCCTCACACTTTTGCTTTGCGTTCCTCTTTTTAGTGTTCCTTTGTCCTTTTTTCTGATATCAACTCGTCCTGCCACTTTTTACGAATCACATAAGCATAGCTGCTGAAGATTTTCCTCTTTATTTTTTTTCACAGTGTGTCTGTAAAATACACACATAAAGTGAAATGTGCCCCGAAGCTCCCAGTTCAACAGTGAAAGTCCACCGTTCTCACTATTTCACTTCACAGTGCCTAAATATACAGACATCCATCAAGTTTCAGTCAAATGCCTTCATTTTTTTTTTTTGTGTAAAGCATTTTGTGATTGGTTGCTTGCTTTTTATCTTCAGCGTTATGATGAAAACAATGTCATTTTTATCTCTTTTTTTCACTTTTTACTCTTTGTGGTACATTTCTCCATTGCTGTAATATTCTGTCCAAATAAAAGATGTACAAAATAATTTGCTCAACTTGAAACAAAGGAGGCATCCTATGAACCTCCTACAGAAAAAATGCTGACCAGGAATTAGGGTTCGTTCTAGTACTGAGTAGTCTAAATGAATATTCCACGTGACATGAGACGACATGATAGCTCCCACTGATCATTTAAAATCAATACTCAATCATGTACTTGAAATGTAGATATTGGTAAGAAGCCTAGAAGAGTAGCTTCTACTAAAAGTCCTCCCATATGTTTCCGTTTCTGTGATTTTAAACACCAAAAAGGTATCTTGTGTGATAGTAAGCCAGGGCTTGAGGGTGGAAGGCACATTGTTTTTGTAGAATGAAGTTGTATCACAACCTTTTCTTTCCTCACTTTGTGGCATCCTGTGTCCCTGTCTAGTCTGTATATTGCCGCACTGTCACTCTACAGGACACCATCGAAATGTTGCCATGATGATGTGCTTATTATTTAGTGGGGAAAACATACATAATCGAAGACCCATTCTGCAGTTTACATTCACCTGTGCCCTAATATCTGTACTTTAGGAAGTTTAAGAAAACAACTGAAATTACAGTTACAAGTCTGAATGGTAAACAATAGCTGATATCACTCAGAAGCCTTTTATAGAAACTTTCAAATAGCTTTCAGAAAATAGAACAGAAAGGAAACTTTAGTACCCAGACAGTTAGAATAGTCATGATGTTCTGTGCCATTCGAGGTAGATTTTTTGACTAAATTAAAAGTAGAAGCACAAAAAAATTCATTGGAATCACTAAGTGATGACACAGAATGGGCAACAAGAACTGAGCTCAGTGTTCATGACTCAGCCAGTACAGTATAAAACATATCTCTCAGTCAACACATCTCATACCACTGATGAATGGTTGAAGTGTTTTTGAAATAGTCCGTGTCTCTTTCTGTTCCTTTTTTTCTAGTTTGATTTCTGTAATGAATAGGCTCCCTTGTTAATAAGGCTGTATAATACATCTGCTAAATGTAGTAACTAGTGAAAATTGTTGTTAGACTTTGGGAATCCCGCTTATCATCAAGTTTGTATATTAGCCGATTTAGACTTTGATTAATTCAAAAATATATATGATTTTTTAAATTTGATTTTATTTCCGCTCCACATTTTGTTTTGTTCCAACATAAGGTATGTATATACTGTGTAAGTACTACATTTTGGTAAACAACGACAAAAAAAAAAAGAAAACATTTTTGGATGTCAATTTTATTTCAGATCTTGTAAATGACTTCACTTCTCTCGAACTGAAAGACAACTTAGTAGGAGTCAGCTGTGAATCAGGAGGAAATGTGGGGATTACTGTGCCTGTGAGGCAGTTATGGAATTATAATAATAGATGCTGCAAAATGAGGTAGTGTTTTAAAGGAGGGGATTTTAGCATTTAATACGAAACCCTTAACGTGTTATTGGTCACAGTGAATAATGAAGAATATAGTAGCGACAGGCTAACAGCAGTATTTTCTGAGAAATCAATAGCTCACTGTCAGTCCATGTATCAGTCTCTTGTGTAGAAACAGAATCATTATTGCTGGGGAAATGATAGAAGATGAAGCTTTAAATCTGCAGAGTAGATTCAGTAAAATGGCTTTTACTGAAATCCCAGCATCCCACTATACAACACAGGCAGGTAGGCTTTTGGCTAAAATGGTACTTCTTTCATGCATCAACCTTATGTAAATATGAACCACAGGATGTGTATCACCACTGAGGGGACCTGTGTGGGGAGAGTTGGGTATTTACTTGAGTCTACACTGACATCTAATTTACACCTTATTAAGGAACCTTAAATGCTGTTGTGATGCACTCTTAAAGATGCCAAAAGGGTTCTTTGGACAGACATGAGAGAACAAGCACTTCTGGTTTCCTTGCAATGATGGAGGACTATTCTAACAAACCGAAACTCTATCTGCTGTGTAGTTATTTACTAAATACAACAGTTTAGACCCAACAACCCATTAAGAACACGTCAGTACTTTCACTAAGACCACAGAAAAGTGTCCATATTATTACTATTACAGATTAGGAAGAAGTGTTCAGTTCACAAAAACTGGTTCTATGAGGTTGCTCCAAAAAGCCCTTTTGGAATTCATACTTTTAAGTGTGTCAACCCATAGTATTCTCTTATTCTCTCTCTTATTGGACTCTTCTGTCAGGCCATGATATAGAAAATGAAGTCGAATGCCCAGCTGACCAACTTTCCCCCTTTTTGACCAACTCCATTTCTTATCAAAGCATAAATCAGCTTCTCTTAATCACCATGGTTGCCTTTGCGTTTGCCGTGGGAGGTTAATGTCATGTTGTTTTGATGCAGCACCTTCTCTGGACTTGGCTCCTTGGCTTTCACGATCCACTTTCTCAACATGCCAATGTACAATAGTCTCTCTCTTTCTCTCTCTCTCACTCTCTCACTTTGTGCTGGATCTCTTTTATATGCTGAATACCATTTATGTTCTTTTGATTTTCAGCTTCAGACTGTGTTTTAATACCCTTTTTTCCTTTATTAACGTGCTGGATTCATTTTTTTTATTGTTCTTTGGTATTTGATTTCTGAAAGCATGAAAATGTGTTATGGAGTACAGACAGGGCTGCAGAATCGTGAGTGATTTGTAATGTCTCCTGTCCCTGGTCTTCAGGCCTTTCTGACCTTACCTTGAATCTAAGCACTGATGGATCAGTCTCAAATCAACACTTGCCATTTTTTTGTCTTGCTATCAGGGCTCTGTTTGGCTGTGTAGGCTACAGTTTTGCAGGTTTTCACAGCTGCTGTGGAGTGTCCAGCTTTAGCAGAGCTGTGAAACATCCCCACACGTTCAAATGGAACCTGTGATCAGGCCTGCAGATATGCCGTTAGCATATATACTTTAAAATATACTTTAAACCTTTTTTAACACACCTGGAAATCTCCAATGTCCTCCACATTAGCTGCAGCATCCTTTGCTCTACAAGGGGGAAAAAACAAAGACTTTGCCCAAGATGCATCCGATATGAGCTGTACTAAGTTCTGTTGCTAACTCTTAGCACGGGGCTTAAATACAACTCGTATAGCTTTTATTTATTAATATTTTATCCTCTTGCAAAGATTGGGAATTCTTCTTTTCATGATATTATTTAATGTATACATATTATACATGCAGGAGAGACTGTCATTTGTGTTTTAACAATGATTTAGGAGGAATTGTTTTAGCGCATTAAAACACAACAGAGAATCTTTGTTTGATCCACTTGGCTGTTTTTGTTGCTTTTAATGGCAGGAGGTCACATGAGAACTGCTGTTTGTTTAAAAAAAACAGTAAAAAAAAAGAAAGAAAGAAATCTGTGTCACTATATCAATGCAATCCGTGTACAAATGGAGTAGTAAATGTTTGTGTCGGAAACTGGCCGCCATATTACACAGGGCATGTGACTCCATCTCTTCTGGCATTCTTTTTTCTTTCACGTCTCAGGAATGACTCGGTGAGTTGTTTCATATTTTAATTGGAGAGATTTTGCAAAGTACCTCCCACCTGCTCATTGCCGACTGCCGAAGCTCTGTATCTGTTGCTTTTCAAAAATAGGCAATTATAATGTTAATAAAAATCTCAGTGTTTATTTAATGTTCGGTTTTCTTGTGCTTGTCTTTTGTTCATCAACTGCATGATAATTCTGACTTTAGGTGTCAAAAATAATGATCATATGCAGAGAGCCCAGCTCTATAGTATTTACAGTACATGACTACAGGTGTGTACTGCCTCATATAGTACCAGTTTGGTCCTACATTGTAAATGAATACTGAAGTCATCCAGACTATGAAGGAACACATAAGGAATCATGTAGTAAACTTAAAAGTGTTAAACAAAACAAAATATGTTTTAGACTTTAGATTCTTCAAAGTAGACACACAGCTGATGTCTCAAACACATTAAGAGGCAAGAAATGCAAGTCATGAACTCTTGACAAGACACAGCTGTTAACTGAAAGCCTTTCCAGGTGACTACCTCATAAAGCTGACTGAGAAAATGCCAAGAAAGCTGCATCTAAGTAAGAGGAGCCTACTTTGAAGAAAGTAAAATATAATCATATTCTGGTTTGTTTAACACTTGTTTGTTTAATAAATAATTACATATGTGTTTCTTCATAGTTTGGATGACTTTAGTATTCATCTACAATACAGGCAATTTTTAAATAATGAAAAAACACTGAATGTCCAGAAGGTGTGTCCAAACTTTTGCCTGGTGCTGTACATCTGCTAATACAGAAACAGAGAATCTCTGTATAAGTCCAATAACAGACTGGCACACCAAAAACAAGGTCAATACATCTTGTTATCATAAGCATTCAACCGTCTGCAGAGGTTTATGCCATGTTTACCTTTACAGCATTTAGCAGAGCAACTTAACAGAAGTGCAGCCAGACATTGCGAAGCATTAAGATGAGCTACATTTCACTAAAAGCATGTTCCACATGAGAAAACTGACATTAGTCTGCATTTCTTTTGCCTTTTGTAACATTCAGCAAACTGTGTTAAGGCAGTTTTGTGGCAACCACAAGCAAGAATGAGCATTTACAGCACAATACATACAGCCTCATAAACACTTGTTAAGATTTAGACTGAAAACAGGACATTTTAGAAAGATTTCCTGCAGTGTAAGACTTTAACTTCTTAAGCTTCTGACATTTATTACACACCAAGAAGTTTTGTCCAGTAACTACACTGAAAATAATGCAAACTGGTTGAGGTATTCTCCCATAAGTCTGGAACCACTGGTGGTTCCAAGGAGCTTAAGAGGCTTCCTGAGCACTTTTCTCACCATTTCAAACCACTGATAGTGTGAGCAATACAGAAGAAATAGCTAGCAAATGTTTGTATCCTTAGAGTGACTGGCTCCTAAATGAGAGCAGAACCAGACTTTTCTGCCTTATGTAGAAAACATCTCGTTTGAAGTTCTGTTTTCTTTGTTTGATGTAAGATCTGACATTTCCCAGCTTTATTACTGTCTGCAACATGGAATTACTGAATAAAAACATGTCAACATTCTGTAGATCTGAATTTTGTTTGCAGTATGACTTTTTGTTCCTTCATTGTCATGATTTGTCAGGTAATGACACTGAAAATAATGTAGTACAGTAGGCTGTTGTCCGTTCAGCTAGTTGTAGCAGTTACATGATTGGCTGGAACACTGAGACAGTGTTGCACAGGAAACTCAAGAGGTTTTAAGTTACAGTCCTATACTGATTACAAATAACTTAAAATAGAAATTGTAACAAACTTTGAGATTATTTAAAAAATGTAATGTAATCTGATTACTTTTGGATTACTTTTGGGTTTCTCTGGGACTAATGTGCCTTAATAACTGTTAAGTTGCCATCATAATATTCAAAGCATTTGAATATATGGCAATAATACCAGGCCTCACTCAAAATCACATAAAACTACTGTTTTCATTTGTTCACATGACACAGCACTGACTGATTAATGCACTGATGTTATTTAATGTTATTTAATCAAAAATTTAATGTTTAATGCACAAAAAGTAACCACAATCTGATTGTATACTACACTAGTTAAATGTAAGTGATATTTTTAATCAGATTATTCATGTAGTCTTTCTTACATCACTTCTGTTAGTGTATGTAGAGCTTGCAAAAGCATTGTGCAAAAGTTTGGACACCTCTGGTCAAAACAGATTATGTTGATTTTCTACATATTAAAAAGTTCCCACATCCTATGTAGGGGAACAAACTTAATTTTGCATATTTTAGTGCACAATTCATATGATTTGCATAATTAAATGAAACATTTAACGTGCTATTAGTTTTGCACAATTATTTTGCACTATTAATATCTCAAATGTTTCTGTAACTTATTTTCTATTAGAAATCAATGTAATCCAAAACAGGGAGTCTTTTGCAGAAGATATAATAAACTGTTTTGTAATTACATATTATATATTCTATATAAATATATGAGCCAAATAATTAAGTTATCCAAACTCTACATTTATACCACCCTCATAATACAGCCTCTTGTTCTAAAGCTCATTAATTTTTGTTTATCTAATTAAAAGGTAAATATCACCACTTTGCTTTATGTTTGGCTTTGTAATTTTAATCTCAGGCTGATATATGTCCACCAGACTGCAGACACATCCACAGTCTCAGTGATAAAAGATGCAGCAAGCTCTTGTAGGGTGGCGAGACAGGTACCCTAAGGGTAGAGTGCAGTGATCAGTGGGAAATCCCCGCAGGGGACACATCCTCACCAGCTGCTACACACACCAATACTGGGGTCAAGCCTGCCAGCTGAGACAAACACACACGTAGCAGCATGAACATACCTGCAGCCACGAGAGACAGCAATCACATGCAAACACAAGAGGCACTGCTCACAACACAACCTAGCACACAACACAAGCAATCCCATCCCAGGGTCAAGCACAGATTTAATAATGTGTCTCCTGGGCCCTGTTTGTGTGCTAGGAACATTTGGCTCTCGTTAGCAGCTGCCATGGAGTCACAGCAGATGCTGATTCAGTGTGTCGGCCAAGTGTAGGCCTACAGTTTGCACATGGACTGTTTGATATTAAAGTCCACATATCCTACATTTTTATTCTTTCATTTATTTCTCCGAGGTTCTCTTCTGACACTGTGCATTAAAATCTGTCTCTTTGTTTTTTCCTGTCTTAGGAAGATTCCTCCACAGAGCAGTATTATGTGGGTGGTGGCTCATTCTAGGCCATGCTGTGACAATGATGTGGTGGTGGTGTGTTAGAGTGTGTTGTGCTGGTATGAGTGGACTAGACACAGCCGAGCTGCTGGAGACACATCTGACACTGAGGTGTTGAACGACAGCAACTCTGCTGAGTCTGATCCACTTGTACCATCCCAGTGCACTCTAACCCACCACCACCACATCAGTGTCACTGCATTGCTGACAATGATCCACCACCATAATAGCAGCTGCTCTGTGGTGGTCCTATGGGGGTCCTTATCACTGAAGAACACAGTCAAAGCAGGCTCAGAAATTGTGCAAAAACCAGAATATATGACTCCCAAAAACTCATAACATAAACTCATTTTGGTAGAATGAAGACTAATAACCACTCATTAATCCTATTTTTGCTAATCTCAGCCTTCTGAGACTCTAGTGAGCAGTCCAGGCATTTTGTCAGTAGTGGCAGACATGAGCGATGTGTTGAAGGAAGGGTGAGAGGTTTACCTGTCCCATCAATCACACCATGGACATGTGACCTTCCCTCAAATGGGCAGCTGGCTTTTGAGAGTGATGGGAATGCCATCCATGTCAAGAACCCATTTACTGTGTGCATTTTCATCCATGCTAGTGAGAAGACCCCACATCTTTCAGTGGGCCGCAGCCAAGGAAATGATGCCTCTGATAGCCGACCTTGGACGTTTAGTGGGCTGTTTATGCTTAATTATAATAGATGAATGGACTTAGAATGTGACAATAGATTCCTCAAAGGCAGACTGGTGCAGTTCTTATTATTCTCTGTGAATAACAAAAAAATGTCCATGAACAGATTTCTAGACATATCAACAATGTGAGCAGACAGTTCAGAATTTTTATTTATTTATTTATTTATTTTTTACTTTTTGAGTTACGTGGCCACTTTTAATGCATACTTTAAAGAGTCTAGATCATACTCTGATGACTTTTCTATAGGATGTAAACATTATTAACATTTCCAAATACTCTACAGTCCATCTATAAAATAAAGATGCAAAAAGGCCCTTTTACATTCACTGTTTTTGTGATGTCATTCAGCTATACAGTAGTTTTGTCTGTCCACTCATGCTGATCTAATTTCACCGTGACCCTCACCAGGAAAAAACGTTTGATGATCATGATTATTTTTGTTTTTAATTGGATTTTCTTCCCAATGTGTTTGGTAGCCAATCAAATACTCTAGGAGGGTGCAGATTAACACAGGCTTCCTCCGATGCATGTGAAGTCAAGCCACCTCCTCTTTTCCAACTGTTGGCAATACATCACCACACGGAGGAAAGCGCAGGATCTGATATATTGCCTGGCAGACACCTGAGCCAGCTGACATTACTTAGTAGTGCTGGTTAGAGAGTGCCATCTTACCCGCCTGGAGAAAGCATGGCCGATTTTTGCTCTCTCGGGCTCTGGCTGCCAATGGCAAGCAGCATGATTGGGATTCAAACTCGTGATCATCAGATCATATTGACAGCGCCTTAGTCCACTGAGCCACTCGGGGTTGATGATGGCACAGTATAGGTAAGCCAAGAGCAGAAGTCATTTGCATATATCAGTCAGTATGCTGGTTGTTGTCTCTGCCCAGGAGCATGCTGTGCTATTGCTATGCTATCTTGTGGGCTGAGGTGCACAGACTGTTTGAGCACCCAATCCTTCCCTCCAAGACTGACGCCTTCGAAGTCTTCTACTGCTTTTCCCATTGTCTACTGTATGTGTGCTTTTGCTTTGCTAGTTTTTTCATGTTTACATGTTTTTTTTTCTCTTATCTGTCCTGCCTTATCTATGCTGTTTTGTTTTTCTTTTTTAAGGTTGGTGCCGGATAATGGCTGCCCTGCCAGTAATGAGGCTGAGACCTAATTTCCCACAAGGGATTAATAAAGTATATCTGTGTCTGTATCTATATAATATAATTTCACATTAACAAAACAGCCTGTTTAATACTAAGAGTCAAAGAGAGGCTGGAATAAAAACATGTACCATGAATATCATGAATCATGACTATAGACTATCTGTATGGAATGTGTGGACATCATAAGTGAATTGCAGAGCACTCTGTAATTCACCTGACCTTCATATTTTTGGACTGGTGTGTGTGTGTGTGTGTGTGTGTGCGTGTGTGTGTGTGTGTGTGTGTGTGTGTGTGTATTTACAGACTGTGTATATATTCACATATTATATAATGTTAATATATAAAACTTTGGACAGTGAAAGAGCATTTTACTACTTTAATTTTTCTTTACTTATTCGTTCGTGTTTTACATTTTACAGAGTAAACAAAATAAATGAGTCTGGCATTCCTTATGCTGTTCAGAGGTCAAAAGGTCACAAATGAGTCACCCTCATAGCACAGAGCTTTTGAATATATACTTTTCTTATTTTCACACTCACAATTTGTGCACCACAAGAATCACCATAAAAATGTTAATGTACTCAACCCTTGCTGACACCACAAAGCAACATTAATTCTATGTAACATTATGTGGACTACCGGTGAATGAGCAGCAGCAGCAGATTATGCCCAGAGGAAACATGTATCATATGAAACATTCAGCATCCTGCCCACTCTGTGTTCTCTTCCAAAGCTGTAGTGTAGGCTGCGAGCTAACACAGAAACATTAAGCAGAACTGCTTCTTACAGATGGAACAGTGTTACCATCTGCTCAAATACAGAGCTTTTAAAAACTTAAAAAAGGACACAGTGTGAGAAAAAACTGCTCTAAACTACACTAATGTGGTCGTGAAGTTTACAGTGATATTTCTGTCATTTCTGAAAAAAAAACGTTTCAAGCTTTGAAACACTGACAATGTTAAAACTTTCTGATTTCCCAGGTAACCAGACACGTACGTAATGCACTTCACTGATTCTCATCCAGATCACTTTGACATCACTTAAGTATAAGAGTGAACTGAAAAGTGCAGAAAAATTGCACTTAACAACCCCTAGCTTAGAAAAATGTATTCTGAGTATTTAACTTTAATGACCCATATGGAAAGCCATGTTCTTTGCTATTATTTTAAATATGTTTCAATGGACCATATGAGGAAATAGGCTTCAAAATAGGGAATAGATTTTGTGATGTCACATAAATGACAATATACATGTGTGTGTGTGTGTGTGTGTGTGTGTGTGCTGTCATAGCTGTCTGCTGTTTCACAGTTTCCACATGTCTTTGTATACATTTCACCATGTGCTCTGTTTATGTCCATGTCTTCACCTGTCCCCTGATGCTGTCAAGCCTTTGTCATCATATTCACCTGTCTCTTGTTCTACAGCCCTTGCTCCATCTCTGATTACGTCTGCTATATGTGTCCCTTTTATTTCACAGTCTTTGTCAGGTATTTGTCTACCCTCATGTATTGTTTGAAGGTCTTACCTTGGTTTAGACTTAGCCTAGTTGCCTAGTTTTTGTTTCACCATGTTAGTTTATATGTAGAGTACTTACGCCTTACGTTTTGTTTGCTTAAATATATATAAAACTTTCTCTACATATACTGTGTGTATGTGTATATATACAAACCGGATTCCAAAAAAGTTGGGACACTGAACAAATTGTGAATAAAAACTGAATGCAATGATGTGGAGATGGCAAATGTCAATA
>BRDA01002505.1:162565-182225 GCA_036984385.1 Crenuchus spilurus
AGTGTCAAAATGTAACACTCTCAGTGTTAATTTAACTCTAATAGTGTTGATTTAACACTGGCAAATTTACTGTGTATGGACCTGGTCTTGTGACCAGAAGGTCACCAGTTCAATCCCCCTGACAAGACATTATTAAAATGCCCTTGAGCAAGGGGTCCTGAGTGGATTGCAAGTTCGAATCCCGGTCATGCTGTTTGCCATCAACAGCCCGGGCCCAAGAGAGCAAAAATTGGCAGTGCTCTTTCTGGGTGAGTAGATGACACTCTCTCCCTCTATCACTTTCACATTGCAATGCCCGCTGGCTCAGGCATCTACTGATTGGTCCATTCAGAGCTGGGAATCATGTGCTTTCCTCCGAGCACGTTGGCTCCCCAGTGACGGTGTATCAGCGGTAGCTTAAAAAGAGGCAGTGACTGTATCACACGCAGTGGAGGAGGCTTGTCTTCACCCTCCTAGAGTCAGGGACAGTGCAAAGTGATGGGGAGAGTCCCCTAGTGGATGGGATGGGTTAATTGGCTACTACCACATTAGGAAGTGAGAAAATTGGCAAAAATGATTTCTAAAAAAATGCTCTTGATCAAGGCACCTAACCCCCAGCTGCTCCCTGGGCACTCTCCTGAACACTATTGTGTTCACTAGCGTGTGTTTCACTGCATGAGTATGTTAAATGTGGAACTCAAATTCCACTGTGTGCAAGCACGTTGGTCAATGATTGTGCACTTTCACGTTCACTTTTCATTAGTAATCATTTTATAATGAAAAATACAATAAAAAGGTCAAACTAGATTAATAAATTCAGAATTTAAAGTGAGTTTTAAACAACAGTAGGGTTGTAGCTCCAATGCAAATCTAAAAAAAAGCTAATTCAGAAGTCAAAAATGTGTTGGCCAGTTACTTTCAGAGTAAGGGTAAGATTGTACCGATTCTACTGAATCACTGCTTTCACCAATCAACAGACATTGCTCAGCCGGGAGTTTTTCACAACGCAAGGTTTCCAAGTTAAACAGATAGCTTAAGCCCAGCATTGCCAAATATGAACGTTCAGCTGGTCTTTCACCATTGGACAGGTTTAACTTTGGGTTTAAGTTACCTTGCTAAACTGAGAAATCCTGCTTTGTGAAATATCTCCCAGAATAAGTGTTGCGGTTATTCCCTAAAAACACCACTTAAGTGTGGTAAAATCACTGTAAAACTTATTGCTTCAGCATCACTCATACACGTCCTGTAACTGAGCACTTTTGTCATATGTGACTCAGCTTGAAATGCTTCTAGAGCTGCTTATGCAAACTGCTTTTAAATGTTGATTACTTTAGTAGATTTAGGCTGACGTTTTGTATATACACAATGTTTGAGCCAAATTAAACGGTGAATTGTGTGTTCAAGCCAGTTAGCACTGAGCTCATGCTGGTTGTAACTGTCTTGTGCTTCTGGATGTCTGGGCTGACAGTGTTTGTCTTTACGTCCACCACTCCCTTATGTCCCATAAATATCCCTCTTTCAGGCAAAGTCTTGAGTCCACTCCAGTTTGCGATTCAAGCCTGTGGCCAAAACACAAAGAGAAACCAGTGTCACTGACACGCCGATGTTATCTGTGTCCCTAGTGAACCCGTGCAAGCTTTCATCCTCTGGTGAAAACAGGGTGGGGAATGGACGGAAAAGCTACAAAGAGCAAGCGAGAGAGATAAAAAACAGAGGGCGGGAGAGAGAGAGAGGTTTGGGGTCTCAAGGATTACTGAAGAATTCTTTATAATATCTCTGACTGAGTTTGTGGTCAGAATGGAGACAGAGGCTGTCTGAACCATAAACTGAAGCGTCCGCTCATGCAGACTAACTCACACACACATCCATTTGCTACTTAATGGAAATTCTCTTGCAGAGCATCATATTTCAGCAGTCTCTCATCAGGGCCATTTATAAGGGGTCTTGACCCCGACTTGACACTGGAAGTGATTTATAAACATTATTGTCTGGAGTTTGAAGCTAATGTCATGCATGGCACTCATGGTAGGCCAGAACTATTCCACGATGCTTGTTATTTCACAGCAGACATTGACACGTTAGCTAGTTTAGCTAGTTAGCTAGCTAGCTGTTTTGTTTACAATATCAGGTGGCATGTAACAGACTGTTGTGGAATTCAAATCAGAACTTTTAGCTACAACAGCTTCAGATACATCTCTCCAGATTGTCTTGTGTGTCATAAACGTCTTTGTACTTTTCCTCTTTAGCGATTAGCTGTACATTATGCATGTTTGTTCAAAGCTGAATCTCAAATGGCATTTGTCGATAATTGGGCAGCATGTTGGTTTAGTGGTTGGCACGTTTGCCTCTCAGCACTGGGGTCTTGGGTTTGAGTCCCCATCTAAGTGGAGTTTCAATGTTCTCCCTGTGTCTGCATTGGTCTCCACAGTCCAAAGACATGGAGGTCAGGTGAAGTGGTTGTGTGTATGTTTGTGAGAGGCCAGCGATGGTTTGGAACCCTGTCCTGGCTGTAGCTACAATGGTTGTATGCCATGCCCAGCGCCCAATGAAGGGGTATTTAGACTTAGAAGAAGATGGACTAGCTAGCGGTTCCGCATCAGGCCATCAGTCAAGGTCAGGGTTTACACTCTTAAAGTGCTGCAGCTACAAATGTAAAAATATTGATTTGTTAAATACGTTTATTGGCCAAGAATGTAGATTTAACAAGACTACTGAAGCATGTACTGGTTCTGCCTAGAAAGTGCTAGAATTTTGTATTTTATTTTGTCTATCACATGAGCACAGCAGCTTTTTTTTTCACAAAAAAAATTATTTGTAAACTGTAAAAAGTTATAATTTTTGGTCATTTTTGAAAAGACTTTTTTTTTGAGAAAGCATAAGGAATTGTATATTGTGTGTAGACACCACTCATACAGTGGTTAAGGGTCAGTGGTACATGAGTATGTTTAGGGTGTAGAGTTTCTTAGCACACTGATGATGTTGAACAGACTGGCCACTTCTCGACATTTTTTGAGAAACATTTAGTAAGAAAATAACGATAATAATGGATAGAGTAGACAGATGAGAGCATTTCCTTAGTTTAGACATAAAAAACAGAAGTGGGCCATTAGCTTGAGTGTATATTTATGTTAAAAGCTTTATTTAGCTGTTTTCAGTGACGTCTTCTAGTCAAGTCTCCTTTCACACACAAATAAAGGAAATTTATGAGGATGTGAAACTTTGAAGCTCCGCAGTAACAGTGACCAAGACTAGCCAGAAGCTCTATTTTCATTTTATGTTCTATTCTGTTCATTTTATCTGTTTACTGTTCACACCCTCTCTCTCTCTCTCTCTCTCTCTCTCTCTCTCTCTCTCTCTCTCTCTCTGTCTCTCTTTGTGATTCTCTCTTTTTGTGTGTGTCTCTGTCTCTTCGCTCTCTCCTTCTCTCTCTTTCTGTCAGACATTTTCTCTTTTTTGTCCCTCTCTCCCTTTGACTTTTCTCTCTTCAGTTTTTTTTGTCCTCTCATTTTCTTCTCTCTCTTTCTCCCTCTCTTCACTGTGTCTGTGTCTCTTCGCTCTCTCCTTTCCCTCTCTCTTTCTGTCTCCCTTTGTCTTTCTCTCCTTCCCTCTCTTTCTCTCTCTCTCTCTTTCTGTATGACTTTTTCTCTTTTTTGTCCCTCTCTCCCTTTGTTTTTCTCTCTTCAGTTTCTTTTGTCTTTCTCTCATTTTCTTCTCTCTCTCTCTCTCTCTCTCTCTCCTTTCTTTGTCTTTCTCCATGTCGCTTTCACTTTCTGTATCTCTTTCTATCTTCTATATTTCTCTCTCTATCTGTGTATGTGTCTCCTGTTTCTGTATCTCTCTTTCTCTCTTCTCTCTCTCTCTCTTTCTCTCTGGGTCTCTCTCTTTGTCTCTCTTCTCTCTCTCTCTCTTTCTCTCTTCTCTCTCTCTCTTTCTCTCTGTCTCTCTCTCTCTCTCTCTCTCTCTCTCTCTCTGTGTATTTTTATAAGGCTGTACTTGCTAACACATGCTGTTTCAGGTACAAAGTCATCTTGGCGTCACTCTACACAGACTCACCACACCACCTACACACCTTCAGGCTCAGTGAAGCCCACACACAAACGGACAGATGGACGGACACCCGCACACTCAGGTTCATCCAGGGTCAAAAGAGTACACACATCTCTTATTCAAGCTCATACATACTTATTGGCAGAGGCACCCACACATACACACAGACGTTTGTCTCATTGACTTCATATATTTCTGGCCGTTTGGGGGATTTTTTGTGTTTATTTCAGACATTGTACCAGTTTGAGGTGTAGATGAATCACATAAGTGGGATGAAAGCCGTAGATGGTGCTAATTATATTTGATGACTATTATTACATGAGGTCACATCTGGGTCCCTTCCACTTTCTTCTCCCTCACTCTGTCATGTGTATGTACAGTACCCTGTGGTACAAAACCTGAATATGGCAGAATATTAATGCCTGGGAATATGGCTGGTGTCTGTGTTAAGTTTAACATAAACAGATTTATTCTGCTCATCACTGTGAATGAACAATGAACTTCATTGTGCAATAGAATCTAAATTAATTGGCCTTTTTTGATTTAGAATCTGAAAAATTGCACATAGAGCGAATTCTGAATTTGGGAAACAAGCTCTTGCTTTTAATGCATTTACTAGTGCATCTCCAGACATTAGAATTGAGGATAAATTGTCATATATTTTATATTCATTATATAGTCATTATAGTGAAATATATATATATATAATCTCTCTCTCTCTCTCTCTCTCTCTCTCTCTCAGGCATGGTTACAGCAGTATGGTTATCTTCCTCCTGGTGATGTTCGAGCACAGTCCATTCGCTCCCCAAAGTCCATCACCTCTGCAATCTCAGCCATGCAGAAGTTTTACGGCCTCACCATCACAGGAACTATGGATCCTGCCACGCTCAAGTGAGTCTGAATTAGCGCTGTTGAATTCTTAGATATTAGTAAACGTATCACAGTATTTCCCACTCTATCACACTACCTGATGATACTTAAGTTGTTTTTAATAAGATGACAAAACTCGTTTTCTAATTGCTTTTACTGTGCCCTAACATACCTTGCACACCTGACACTTCTTGCTCTGATTGGATTGTTTTGTTCCAAAATATAGTTAAAATTGTTAAAAGAATCACTTATAAATGCCCTAAAATGGAAAACTGTATTTATCTTGACATTCCATATCCCTTAAACACTGCTGTCTCATCTTTCAAACACAAATCTCAAATAAAAAGTGAAATGGAGCTGTACATCCACCACCTGCTCATCCACCAGTTTCAATGTCAACTCAGGGTCAGGAAATGTCCTCTCAACACCAACCGTTCAATTCATACCTTTATTTTTTCCTCACCTCCTCTCTCAGAAGCTTCTTTTACATACCGTGCAAACCACCATTGCTTATCGTCCTCTATCTGCTCCCTTTGTTCTTTACTCACCTCTCTGGTTTTCATGTCCCACCTGTTTTCTGGCACCCAGTCTGTACCAGTGGCAAAAAAACAAAAACCAGCAAAATGACCCCTGGAGTAAATACAGGGAGTTGATTTGACACACTTATTCTGTGGGCCATCAGGATGCCACACTGTAAATTATTTATAAGCCCAACATAAAAGGGAAAACTGCTTGTTTCATTCTAACACCAAACCATTAGGATGTAAAAGATCATGTTAAAACCACATCTGGGCATTTTAACCTCAAATAAACACATATAAAGACCCAGAATAAAAATTCACCTGTATAATGATATATTCAGAATCTCAAGACAGCCAATCACCGAACAGGATTCTGGTGGTTAATAAAGGATGTAATCAATGAGGAAATGAATGCCATTTCCCCAAAGCAATATACTTACTTTAATTTGTTTATTTAACAGGGACAATGCAGACTAATCAACATCATTGTTTGAAGATGTGAATAAGCCAGATTTAACTAAAAGCGTCATTTACATCTGCCACCCCTGACCAAACCTGTTTTAAAAATATGAACAATACAAACACAGACAAAACAAACAGCCACAAGACAGCATTTAAAGGATGTAAACTTGTTAAACAAACACATTAAGCACCAACACGAACACACTCTTACATCATACAGACCAAATCATTCACCACTGATTTATATACGTGTAATAAAATCTGTATATGATTCAGTGTTAGGTGGCCACTTGATATACAGTAATGTGCAAGTCATTACAAAACCAAAAGCAACCAAAAGTGTTTAGCTGATGTATTTTGAGCTAGTCTGAAGAAAAGAAAAAAAAAAGGTTTCAGATGTTTTTTTAATGTTCTTCACTCTTCACATGGATTTATTCAATTGATCAGCAGCACACTTGATTTAACGTAAAGAAGTATTGATGAACTAAAGCCACAAATAACACTGACATGATATGAGGAGAGGTTTGGAAATGGTTAAACCAGCACATTCACATACATAAAGTAAATACTGGATTTAGTTAAGATTTGGATTTGGAATTATTTTAATAAAAGTAGTTTTCTGAGTTACATATTATATCTGAATAAACATATCTTATTTCTAAATAAATACATCTTATTAATATGTACCATATTACACTCCAGATATTACAAATCTTTAAATATATAACAATATATACAGATCATTCAGAAAGTTCACTTGTGTTCAAAAGTTAATTCAAAACGGTAAACTGTCATATATTTTATGTTCATTACATGTAAAGTGACATACTTCATGTTTTTTACTTTTTTATCAGTATGACTCATGCAAATCAGAAATCCAGAAATTATTATAATCAATTTCATTTCAAGTTTGAGTAAATTACATTTCAAACATTCAAACAAGAAAAGATGGACATATGTCACTTTACATGTAATGAATATTGTTCCTCTTTGTATTAAATTATGAATATAAAAGAACATTTTCACAATATTTTTATTTTGAGATGCACTACTTTAAAAGTGATTTTAAAAGTGATATAAATGGCCATTAGCTGCCAAACCTCTGTTAGTCACAATTATAACTTAGGAGCACTTCAGCCAGATTATATTGTAGTCTATGTAGGTATTGAATAATGTGTCTCAGAATGTCATAAGCCTGGTATTGAAGGACTTAAAGTTTCTCAGAGGTTACTCTGAAGCTTCTACCAAAGCTTGAACACAAACGAGCTTTTTCACTGTATTGTAATTTTCTGAGATGCGCTTGTGTATACTGGTAACATCACACATATGCTGGCTTTAGTATTTAGTGAGCAGTTGTTGTCATCATGTATAAATGTGTCTCTCTTGCCAGGGCAATGCAGCGGCCACGTTGTGGGGTTCCAGATAAGTTTGGCACAGAGCTGAAGAGCAATCTCAGGAGAAAACGCTACGTTATTCAAGGGTTAAAATGGGAGAAGACAGAGATCACCTTCAGGTGAGATACAGCACAACAAAGAACATTCACACAACATTCATCTTATTTTTCTAATGATCTGTTGACTAGAAAACACAGTCTTATGCAGACGTTTGTGGACCTCCGGTCAGATTACATGTTTTATTGCCTTTCTAAGTGAAAATCTTTAAGTACAAACTTCTGTACATCTGAATGCATAGTTACTCTTTATTCACTGAATTTAACATTTTGTAGAAACGAACAAAACGAAATATAAAATGTGGTCTGTGCGAGAGTACCATACTTAATGCACTGCACATAATGTATCGTATGTTTTATTCTTTCCCATTTTTTTCCATCTCCACAAAACAAAGCATCCACCCACACATTCATCACTGAACCTTGCGTTTGTCGTTCATTTGGACTTTGCTTCTCGATTCTTGTTGATAACATTTAAAACTAAAACACGTCACACTAAAGCGACAGCGCGCAACGCTACAACCTGTAAACGTGTGAAAACAAATAGTGGCCGAGAACCCAGAGATCAGGTGTACAAAACAAAGGCTGCCAGCTGGACCACACCAGCACTCTCTAAATCAGAGCGTAAACCTGTAAAAGTGATGTTAAATGTTTATTTATCCATTTCATTAGTCTGTAGTATTTATTCCTCATTGTGTTCTGTATGTAAAACTATAGTTATACTATATAAAATGTGTTTTTGTTCATATTTAAGAGTGTCTGGAACAGATTAATTGGGTTTACATTATTTTTTTATAAGAAATATTGCTTCAGTTATTGTTCATTTCAGTTATCATCAGACACTTTAGAACAGATTAATGATGAAAACCGAGGTTCCACTGTACAAAGGCTTTAAAGAATATCTGTGCTTATAAGGCAGTGCTGTTAAAACATCTGTTTAATGATTGTTTGATATTTATTAGAAAAAAAGCACAATTATTATATAAAAATGTTTTGTATTTATTGAGTGCATTTAAAATCAACTTGAGTTGTTTATATTTTCATAGTTGACATTTATATTTCATTATTAAAGCAACACATAAATATGAAGCACAAATGAAACACTCTGAATGTATGGTGTGTTCTTGTTTCTCTCTGTTTCTCAGTATTCAGAACTACACTCCAAAAGTGGGTGAATACGCCACTCAGGAGGCCATCCGGAAGGCCTTTAAGGTCTGGGAATCAGTCACACCACTGAAGTTCCGGGAAATTCCATACAATCAAATCAGAGACAGACCTGAGAAGTTTGCAGACATAATGCTGTCCTTTGCTGAGGGTTTTCATGGTGACAGCACACCATTCGATGGTGAGGGTGGTTTTCTGGCCCACGCTTATTTCCCTGGTCAGGGGATTGGAGGAGACACACATTTTGACCTCGCAGAGCCATGGACGACCAGCAATGTCGACCTAGGAGGTAAAACATGAAGCTGAGAATGTGCTGGTCAGAGTTCAGATTACGCATCACTGAACCTGGCATTATGCCCACTAAACCTGGCAGAGTTCACCCATAAATGATATTTACACAATTTGACACTTCAATCTGGTGTAAAATATGTAAGTCAAGACATTTTTAGAGTCTTTTTGCTTCTTTAGTTTTGAACTGGAAATAACACTGCTAACACTAAAGCTCAATAGTCACCAAAACGTCTCTGAACCCACTCAGATCAGGTTTAGAACACAGCTTTTGTCAGACATCACAGATTTAGTTTTTGTTCATTTTTGTTGTTGTAAGAGATACTGTCCTAAGCCACATTTACAAGTCTGTAATTAAATTTTTCACAGAATTGATTGTTATTTAAGTGACTATTAAGTCTATTGGCTGTTAGCAATGTTGTCCTTGCAGCTCCAGCTGTAAACCAAGGCAGCAACATCTGGTTTTTGGTTATATCTGCAGAAAATTGTGTAAATATGACTTTGAGGTGAAGAGATTTTTTGGGGGGGAAAACCAAACTGTGCCTTTTGAACACTGGCTCATTTAGTAGTGGATGGAGGTCAGTGGTTCAAATCTTAATAGATCTCATCAATAGCCAGTGAAAATGTGAAGCATGAATTTTAATGAAATAAAAATAGTCATTGTTGGTTGATAAGGTCATTCTGAATTGACTTCATCGATAAACAGTATACATGAGGAGGGCCTAAAAAAGGTTGCATGTTGCTTTAGTTGCAGGGTTGGTGTGGGCAGTTCAATTAGTGTTTAATGCCCAATTTTTAAGTCTATGTAAAAATTCTTCAAAGGTTAAAGATACCATTAAAAAAGAAATAAATCCAGAATCTCAGTTTATTTCATTTTGAGTAAATGAATATAAAATATGTCAAAATATGCCTTTTTGAGTTAAATTCTGAACACAAATGAACTTTTTCACAATATTTTTATTTTTCGGGATGCACTACTAGTCTTTAAAAGTGATTTTAAAAGTGGTATAAATAGCCATGAGCTGCCAGACTTCTGTTAGTCACAAATATAACTTTGAAACACAACCAGTTTACATTCAACCAGATAATATGAAACCAATTCAATGGTTTAATGATTTCTTGAGTTTACTCTGAAGCTTCTTTTGCTATCCCTTTCTCCCTCTATTTCTCAATATTCATCTATTTTAACTCCCCACTCTCCTGTCTTTTAGGTAATGATGTGTTCTTGGTAGCGGTACATGAACTGGGTCATGCTCTGGGTTTGGAGCACTCAGGCGACCCTTCTGCCATTATGGCTCCATTCTATCAGTGGATGGAAACTGAGAACTTTGTACTGCCCGATGACGACAGGCGTGGAATTCAGCAGATTTATGGTTAGACTGCTTTTCTGTCTTTACTCCACTTTTGCTTTAATTCCCAGTTGTGCTCAGTAGTTGTAAAAGACTGTTGTTGATAATAAGCTGAAGTGTTTTATATTAATGAGTGTGCCGGGCTGGCTAGGATTTTAGGAAAGTCTTTAGAAACAACAATGTAACAAATGTCACTTAATATCTTTTATTTATTGTTTCTGCTGAATTTATAAAGAATGTATAGCATTGTATATGTTTATCATTGACACAAGACAATAATTAGATTATATTTCATAAGCTTCTTATTGATTTATCCATCTGTAGGTGCTGGTTCAGGAGAGGTGCCTAAGCCCCCTGCCCCTCCACGACCCACACGCAGACCTGACCGGCCCTCTTTTGGCCCTGATATCTGTGAAGGCCACTTTGACACCATCGCTATCCTGCGTGGAGAGATGTTTGTCTTTAAGGTAAATAGAGATTCAGGCATAATATATAATATACACTACCTGTCCAAATTTTAGAATAGTGGTCTGCGCCTAGTTGGTCAAGGGTTCATCCTACAGTAAAATAAAGACCCAAAACATCAGTCCAAGCTCTGCCAGAACTACCTCAGGAAAAAACAACAAGATGGTCAGCTTGAAAACATGGAGTGGAGCACAGTCTCCAGACTTAAACCCCATCCAGCTGATTTGGGATGAAGTGAAAAGCAAAGTAAACCTACAAGAGCCAACATTTATGTGACGTTCTGCAGCAGATTAGTGAAGAACTGTCTGAAGAATGTTTGATGTCTATTGTAGAAAGAAAGTCACGAGTGTGTTCAGCTGTTATATCTGACAAAGGTGCTACTTTGTGTCCAAAGTTTAGACACATTTTGGTCTATAAACTGATTCCATGAGTTCTTATTTAACTGTGCTTTCATTATAGAGTCAATCAGACATTAAACTCAATCACTTTCAGTAAAACACTGGAAAAATTGTGGTGTTCTAAAACTTTTGACTGGTAGTGTATAGTAAGTCTACTATATACTGACTGTGGCTAATTTACCCATAGTCAATTGCATACACAGTACCTGGACAGCAGTTGGAGGTTTGATGTCTTGCTTGAGGGCACTTCAGCCATGACCTTGTCAGTCAGGAAACTGAACTGGCAACCTTTTGGTCTCAAGACTCCATCTGTAACCATTAGACCATGGTTGCTCCCTCAAATGCCAAAGTCTCTAAAAACATCTGATTTATTATGAGTGAGAACGGCCAGTTTAGTAATAGAAGAAGTGGTCGATCATTTTACACACTTTTCTGAGTATTTTTAAGCATTTTAAATGCTGTTACTACTCAAGTATAATTGTGAGGAATCTACATTGTACTGTTCTGGATTACCTATTGACATCCATCCATCATCCACGTAACCCTAGTCAGGGTGAGTCACAGGACAGGACATTACACTATCTAAGCTAAACCCACCCACAGCTCACACTCTGATAGACATTTGTTGTAATAGAATAAATGGAAATGTTGTGTACATGTTCTCTCAGATACCTTATTTAAGCTCTTTCTCTCTCTCCCTCTCTCTCTCTCTCTCTCTCTCTCTCTCCCTCTTTCTCTCTCCTTTGTAGGAGAAGTGGTTCTGGCGAATGCGTGATGGTAAGCCTCAGCAAGGTTACCCCATGCCCATCGGACACTTCTGGAAAGGCCTGCCACCCTCCATCAACGCTGCCTATGAGCGTGCGGATGGCAAATTTGTCTTCTTTAAAGGTAACACTTTCCGTTTCTGCTTTATTCAGCTCAGTTCCTGTTTCCATTGATGTTTATACTGCTTTTACACTGAATTAACTACATCTACCTTGTATCTGCACACTCTAACCATTTTATTAGAAACATCTACCATTTGGGTGCTCATATGAAATACTGTTACTGACTTATAGTTATTGATTTATCAGAGCCCCACCACCACCACAACCATCATTGAACAGAAGAGGCTGACCTCTTCCACTGACCATAACACATTTAGCACACTGATATAAACAAATCTTGTGACTGTTGTTGTTACATCAGCATTAGTATGCCTTAGTTATGGTTGTGCATTGCAAAGCAACACCATAGCAACCACCTAGCAGCCACTTAATAAAACCATAGCAACCACTTAGCAACACCATAGCAACCACGTAACAACACCATAGCAACCACTTTGCAACACCATAGCAACCAACTAGCAACCACTTTGCAACACCATAGCGACCAACTAGGATACCATAGTAACCACTTTGTACACCATATTGTAAGAAACATAATGCAACATTGTATTTTATTATTGTAATCATGTGCAAGATTATCTTTATTTTTGATTGATTCTAATTTTCAATACAGTTATTGTGCATCTTTCTCTCTCCCTCTCTCTCTCTCTCTCTCTCTCTCTCTCTCTCTCTCTCTCTTTCTGTGTGATGCTCTGTAGGTGATAAGTACTGGGTGTTCAGTGAGGCCACTATGGATCAGGGATATCCTAAAACGTTCAAGGAGCTGGGCACAGGCCTCCCTAAAGACAGACTTGATGCTGCCCTGTACTACACTCCCACTGGAAATACTTATTTCTTCAGAGGAAACAAGTGAGTGATCTGTTCTTCCTACTCATTGAGGAAGTGGCATTATGTCTGGCGTCTAAAGAAGCCACAAACTGCTAATTCTAGCATGATTATGACTGTTGTTGTCCATACAATTCTATAAAATTCTGTCTGCTTCAAGATGTTGTTTCCTCTTCTACTAATTTGGCTGCTTTAGTCATATCCTCTTTTGATTCCTCCTAAAAAAATCCTTGTATTTTATTGCTCTTCTCTGGTTTTACTTGCAGATACTACCGATTCAATGAGAACACACGCTCTGTGGACCCTGAATACCCCAAACCCATCAGTGCATGGCAGGGAGTACCTGAAAATGTCAAAGGAGCCATTATGAGTGATGATGGAGGTAAAAGGAGCACAGATTTTGACACCTCCGGTTGTGTAGCCTTTAGGGGATATAGGAAGGATATGACTTGATGTTGTGGTGTTTTGGTTTGGGCTAAAGGTTCTGATTCAGCATAGTACTTCCTGTGTGTGTGTGTGTGTGTGTGTGTGTGTGTGTGTGTGTGTGTATGTGTGTGTGTGTGTGTGTGTGGTCTCTAAGTGCAAATATAAATGCTGATGTCATGGGATTTTTTTGTGTTTGTGTGTGTGTGTGTGTGTGTGTGTTACTATTAAACTATCAAGTGTCATTTTTACTGTTAACAGTCATTATTCATCAAAGTTGCATATGGTCAAATTGAGTCATTAAGAGTTCACACATTTAGGCATTTTGTGTATTTATCTTTACAATTAAAGCATTAGGAGTAATCTAAAATTCACAAAATCATCCATTTTTATACATTTGTTATTGGCTGTTGTCCCTTACTAAAAACTATCCCAGTAGTAGTGTCCAATAAATCATCTTTACCACTGGTACCATTAGCGTTTCTTGGACACTAGTGCCATTATACTTTTTTGTAAGTGGTTGTTGTAGCTACTTTATCTCAGGTTGGCCATCAAAAGATTTACTTTGGTTGTGATGGTTTCCATTCCATGTTTCCAGAGCATTGCTATAGAACATTGATTCAATTCCTTTTTTACTGAATCTCAGATGTGTCCCATTATACCTAATTAATAGACACCTGCCAATCAGAAAAGAGTATTTCTCCAGGGTATAACAGTGTAAATAAGACACTAGTATGTGGCTGCTTATTTCCATACACAAAAGCTGATTAGTCACTCTTCAGTGCACTCAAATGTGCTCATTTTATCCTGCTTTGATGGATAATGTAGTCTATTGTCATATATAGTGTAAATGTAATATATGATGCCTCTCTTTCTCATCTCTAGCCTACACCTACTTCTACAAAGCAAACAAATACTGGAAGTTCAACAACCAGCAGACGAAGGTAGAGTCAGGTTACCCCAAGTCTGTGATGACTGGCTGGATGGGCTGTGAGGGGGAGGAGCCCAAAAAGAGGAGTGGAACAGATGAGGAAGTGATCATCATTGAGGTAGACGAAACATCAGGATTTGCCGGAGGGGCAGCGGCCATAGTGATTCCTCTCTTC
This sequence comes from Crenuchus spilurus, assembly GCA_036984385.1. Lineage (NCBI taxonomy): Eukaryota > Metazoa > Chordata > Actinopteri > Characiformes > Crenuchidae > Crenuchus > Crenuchus spilurus. The sequence goes on from BRDA01002505.1 coordinate 176,800, forward strand.
TTACTGGCTTGCGTGCTCATCACTCTGGGAGCACTGCTGTTCTTCCGTCGCTACGGGACCCCACGACGCCTTCTGTACTGCCAGCGCTCTCTACTGGACAAGGTTTAGAGATGGAGGAACGAGCACAGAAATGAGAAAAGCTGCAAAAACGTATAGCTTGACAAGTGAAAGCATCTTAAATGTAGCTCATATGTGTAATATATCTTGATATGAGAAGATTGTAGGAATATCATAAAGATTATTCAAAATATTTCTACATGTTTAAAAATGTTTTAAATCAAAATGAGATCGTTTTGCTTGAATTAAGTAGGTTAAACAATTTTACAACAGTCTCATAATGAGAAAAACTGACATCTATAGACTATTTAAAAGCTTTCACTTGTTAAGACATAGTTATGTGCAGTGAAGGGAGGGATGCAGGATGGATTAAAGGAATGGAGATGATGAGGACTTGAGTTTGAGATTGTTTACAGAACCACAGAGAGGAAGCGAGAGGAGGGAAAGATGAATAACACGGTTGAAAAGGGGAAAAATGCATATTGACTTAGTAGTTACGTGTACAGCTCTGCCGATATGAATAGACCCGTGATGGAGAGAGGGATCCAGAGGAGAAGAGGGAGCATCCCATTGCCTTACTTATATTCCCTCTATTCTTTTACATTGAATGAAAATAAAGCACTTTTTTATTTGCTCATCTCTCCCTCTTCCTCTCTTATAGTCTCTCTCTCCTAAGTTAAATGACTCCAGCCACAGCGCTGCTTGATAGAGGTTTTTTTTTTCTCTCTTTGGTTTTACCTCTTAAATTCAGACTTGCTCCTCAATTTCCCAGCAGAAGGTCTTTCCTTACCCTTCCTTCACCAGTGCCTTTCACCTGAAAGTTAACACGAGGGCCTACATTTAAATGAATGGTTCAGTCACTGATGCTAATGTTGACATTTACCATTATGGCATTTGGCGGATGCTCTTATCCTGAGTTAGAGTTCAACATTACATTTGTAAGCAATGAGTGTTTGGAGTCTAGCCCAGGGACTCTATTGGTATAGTGAGGTATGCTTGCCCAATGCTGCCATGCAGCATTGTTACCAATCATTAGCAGCATTAGCATTCATGTTTGAATTATTCCTTTAAGCTGTCATACTTTACAGTAAGGGTTTCAAATAACAGTACTTAAGACCGCCTTAAGCATTACTAATCTGGTCTTCAGTCTCTTATCTGTCAGACAATCTACCACAGTTAGCAGCCATTGTACTCATTATCTTAACTGATATTCACTAGATGCTAACACAAGCAGAGTTGCCAGGCTCATGGTTATCCCTCCAAATTAGGCTTGTTTGAAAATGCAGTCACAGGTAAATATTCAAAGGTCTTGCAAAATGCTAAAAAAATAAATAATTGGGCAACTGTCGAAATGATTAAAGATAATAATATAATGATAAAATAACAATACTAAAATTAGTGTTATTGTAAACAAAATGCTTAACATTTAGCACTAAAACATATATAAGTTGTGAAATTATTATAGCAAAATGTCTGTGACTATACATTTTGGCCTAGTTTGAGCTTCTGAAGGGCGGCGTTTAGGCTGAACTTTGGGATGGATATTTTTTCAGGACTTGGCAACCCTGGCCACAAGACTTTTCTATGGCTAATAAATAAAGACTGTTTCACATGAATATCATCACTAAATGGTTCGTTACAACTTAGTTCTTGGCATCTCACTGCATTAATGATTATAAACTGTTTTTTATCTTTAAATAATCATTAATTACAATTTTAACTTGACTTTTAATAATGCTTAAAACTGTTTTCAGTGCTGTAATAGAGGAACCCTTACTGTAAAGTGTCATCCCTTAAGAGGATATATGGGACCAGAATGAATCTTTGGGACTGAAACTCCTTGCATTGTCCAGCCAGCCTGTGTTCTATAGATATGCACACGTTTGGACGTAGATTTTTGACCTCAGTCTTTAAAAAACTCGGCATATCTGACCAGCAGAGGCTGCTGTATGTGTAAGGCTGAAGGTGAATGGTCACCGGTCAGGGATGGAGTGAAGGTCAGCTCTGGAGGGAAGAGCCGTCTACACTTACAACAATAGAGCAGAGCTGGCTTGCAGGTACAACTCCAGATATTAATGTTATAAAGTGTTTGTTACCATGTACTATTGTTAATAATGACATTGTTGTTATTATAGCTATGGTTATTGTTATTATTGTTCTCTACATGTAGCCTTTTGCTTTTTTTTATTTTATTTTATTGATTTCTAGTCCTGCTGGTCAGTGGCAGAATGTGACTGATATCAAAATGACTCCCAGTTTTTTGTTTGTTTGTTTTGTTTGTTTGTTTTTTTTTACATTAAAATGTCAGGTTATTCCAGATGGTCTCACAAAGATTTGATAATTCAACAAAAGTTATGTGATGAACAAGATCTTCAAAAGACAGAAATTGGTGATGACAGTCTTGTATTTGGGTGGATCTTCGTAGGAAATCGTCTTGTTCTCTTGGGCAAAGGCATTTTTTGAATGGAATAAACCTGATTCTGGAAAAATAAAATGGTGCTATTGCGTTTCTTGAATGCACACACATCCATATCAAAATGTAATTAATGTAAACAATGATAATAATAATGATATTTATAATGATAATGATCTTTTGTAAATGTAAGGGAATGTGATTTTTTGCTAATTTTTTTTTTTTTTTTTTGTATTTTGGGAATGAACGATGAAATAAAAGTATTTTGTGGAATGATATTTCTTCTACTTTCCTGTACTTTTTAAAAGTCTAACCCATCTGAGTGTTTCTCCTATTCTTGATTTTAAAGCGTAAGCAGGAATGCTAATTATTCTGAAATTATTCTGTTTTCAGAATGAGGCTGAAGTTTGTTGGAAACTTTTGATTTATCATGTGAGGTCTTGTTTGTGTGTGTGTGTGTGTGTGTGTGTGTGTGTGTGTGTGTGTGTGTTCAAGTATGAGGTAGACATGTAGCTGTGTATGTGTCCTTAGGAAAAAAGCAGGGAATGTACTGAGAGTTCTCCTGCCCCAAGACTCCCTAAACTGCTTTTCAGACTGCTTCACTATTTCCTTTTTGGCATCTATTCTTTTTTCCCTCCCCTCCCCCTCTCTCTCCAGCTCTCTTCTTTTATGTATTTCTTTGCATGAGTTTCTTTTCATTTATCTCAGTCTCTTTACCTCTGCTATCTCAGTCTCATCTCTCTTTTACTCTCTTTCTCTTACTCTTTTCTGTCTCTTTCTCATTCTTCTCTCTTTCTTATTTTCTGTCTTACTCTTCTGTCTATCTTTTACTTTTCTCTATCTATTTCTCTTACTCTTTTCTCTCTCACTCTTTTATGTGTCTATCTTTCTTACTCTTTTGTATTTATCTTATTCTTTTTGCTCTTTCTCTCACTCTTCTCTCTTTCTCTTATTATGTTCTCTCTCACACTCCTCTTTTTCTTAATCTTCTGTCTTTCACTCGTTTCTTGTTCTTTTCTCTTTCTCTGACTATTGTCTTTCTTTTGTCCTTTTTCTCTGTCTCAAACAAACACACACACACACACACACACACACACTCGTGTCTCTCTGTCCCATTTCTCCTCTTGCTCCAAAATTGTTGTCTTTTATGAGGCTCTTAACTGAAACCATTCCTTCCCTCACCACAAATATCTATCTGTTTTTCCTCTCTTTCTCCTTCCTGCCCTCTCTTTGGGATCCCCACCCCCTCTCTTTCTCTCTCTCCATCTGTTCATTGACTTTATTCTGTCTCTCTGCATCTCCTCCCTGCTGAAGCTCTATAATCTACAGCTTTGTTTACGTTGTGTCCTGCATTTTATTAAGGTTTGTTGAAATGTATTTGGATATTTTGGTGTCCAAAGACACGAAGACAAAGTTGCATGTTTAATTCCTTCACATTTGTGATGTCTTCTGGAGGATGAGAATGAAGTACAGCGGGATAGAGAGCTGGACTGGCTCAGATGGTGGTGATTTAGGAAACTCCAGCAGCAGTTTTGTGTGTTTGTTTTCTGTTTGGAGGGCCAGTCTGGAGAACATGTGCACTCACACAAACACATCTGTCAAGACATGGAGCAATGATCTACATTATACAGGATGTGTATATGAGTACCTACATGTAACAGTAATATGTCCCACATGTGTTATATTGGCCTGTATGTCAGTGTCTTACTGTGGTGATTGAAAGTTTGTGAACCCTTTAGAATTTTCTTTGTTTCTGCATAAATACAAACATCATCAAGTCCTAAAAGTAAATAAAACAGAACCAATTACACAAATTATAACAAAACATTGGCAAAACTAACTGCTAATTTATTTGTTTAGAAAAATGACCCAATATTTAAAAAAGATGAATGTTAAATGTATGTGACTCTTTATGTTCAGTATCATCAAATAAAGTTGATGATGATGATGATGTGGTTTGAGCCCCTTGTGGCAGTTACTGTCGACCCATTCCTCCATAAAGAACAGTCTCAGACCTAGAACATTGATGGGTTATCTTAACAAGTCTTTGTATTGCTTGTTCTCTTGAGATTCCATGCTCTCTTAAGATTCTGTTCATAGACAGATGTAGTGACTTTTCTTTTAGAATTTGTTGGGATTGTTCAATTAATTATCACTCTTTTGGCCCAAATGCAGCATAACAGCCCACACTTTGACACTACCGCCACAATGTTTCACAGATGGAATAAAATTCTTATGTTGGAATGCAGTGTTTATCTTTCTCTTGACAAAACACTTCTCATTTAAGTCAAAAAGCTCTATTTTGTCATCCATTCTCAAAACATTTCCCAGTAGCCTTCTGGCTTGTCTGTATGATCTTTAGCATAGACATGTACTATTGTTCTTTTTAGGGAGTGGTGGCTTTCTCTAGTAACCTTGCCATCCACATCTTTGTTGTTCAGTGTTTTCGTGATGTAGACCCACAAACGTGTTAAATACAAACCGGATTCCAAAACAGTTGGGACGCTATACAAATTGTGAATAAAAACTGAATGCAATGATGTGGAGATGGCAAATGTCAATATTTTATTCGTAATAGAACATAGATGACAGATCAAAAGTTTAATCTGAGTAAATGTAACATTTTAAGTGAAAGATATGTTGTTTCAAAATTTCACAGTGTCAACAAATCCCAAAAAAGTTGGGACAAGTAGCAATAAGTGGCTGGAAAAAGGAAATTGAATATATACCAAACAGCTGGAAGACCAATTAACACTAATTAGGTCAATTGACAACATGATTGGGTATAAAAAGAGCTTCTCAGAGTGTCCGTGTCTCTCTGAAGCCAAGATGGTAAGAGGATCACCAATTCCACCATTGTTGCGTGATCTCCGGGCCCTTAAACGTCACTGCACCTCAAACAGGAATGCCACTGTCAAGGAAATAACAGAATGGGCTCAGGAATACTTCCAGAAAG
>BRDA01002506.1:4805-19205 GCA_036984385.1 Crenuchus spilurus
ATTGACATTTGCCATCTCCACATAATTGCATTCAGTTTTTATTCACAATTTGTATAGCGTCCCAACTTTTTTGGAATCCGGTTTGTAGAAAGAATGTCACGAGTGTGTTCAGCTGTTATATCTGACAAAGGTGCTGCTTTGTGTCCAAAATTTAGACACATTTTGGTCTGTAAATTTATTTCATGATGTGTTATTTAACTTCTATACTTTCACTTCAGAGTGCAGTGAGACATTAAGCTCAATGATTTCAATCAGTACCTGAAAAAATGGGAGCGTTCTAAAACTTTTGCCTGGTAGTGTATATTTACATTGTTTGCATCCTGAGGAAGAAAATGTACCTGTACCTTTTGTTTCTGTGTGTAATTTGCAGTGTTTGTGCTTGGGTTAAAAAAATGAGTAGTAGCATGTTCTCTCTTTATGTAACAAGTCATGTTGTTGACTTTTGTTAAAAATAAAGCAAGTCTTTGAGTATGTTATGCCAAAAGTTCACCGTTGATTAAGCAGCATAATCCCAATTTGGAGTTATTATATCTGGCTTACTGCTCTGTATCTATTTGCTTCTGGTGCTGACCACTCTTGACCCACCACAGTGACCCTTCAGAAAGGACGCCTATGATGAAAGAGATCTGCAGAACCTTTTTGACTAAAGCGTTTTTTACAAATTCTATTATCTGAAGAAATCTGTCTGAAGACCCACAGAGCTGCATAACAAGTCTAACCACAGAGTTATGATATGAAGATGTTTCAGTAATGATGTCCCTCGTTAGGTGACACACAGTATATAAATATGTAATCACAGCAACCGCCTACATGATGGCAAAAAACACGGTAAATAATTAAAGGCAGTGTTTTATACTGTTTCTGCCATTAGAAGCTATGAACTGTAAATTCAAAGACAGATCCGGCTGTAAGCTCTGACATGCTTTGCTCTGGAGAGAACTTAAGCAGATTGAAATCAAGCATGTATAACCTCAAGAACAACCTCTCTGCCTCTCTGGGCCAATTATTACATTTTTAGATTTGTAAAATCTTGCATAGTTTTAAGAAATGTGTTTCAAAATGCAGAATTTTGGACACATTGTTTATGGCAGAGATTTAGGTCAATTATTGCATTTCAGATGCAATTAAATAGAAGTACAATTCAGTTTTTAATGTTTAGAATTGCAGTGTTTTAAAAACATTAATGCATTTTCACAGACGAGTCACTTCTCTCCAATGCCATCTGTCTCTGGTTGCTTGTAGCAGGCTAGCACCTGATAATATAGTCCATGTCTTGATGTTCTCCATCCAGGTTATTCTTGGTTTTCCACGTCTTCGGACTCCCTCCACAAGTCCCATCATAACACTTCCTGCAATGGCCTCATCACATGACTGCAATAACATAACTTTAAATTTAACGTGCATCAGTAACTCCTTTTCAGTTCTGGCATCTCATAGACTTGCTCAGTGGTCGTCATCTTCATCCATGAGATCTTCAGCAACTTCCTGAAGCACTTGTTCTCAAAAGCCTGAATACGTCTTTCCAGGCTTCACATCCATATGTAGCTTAATTTCCACATGTAGGCATAAGTTGTGTCATTTGTTAAAACCAAAATGACACACTAACAGTAAATGGAAATCAAAGTCTATTACTGACTGAGGGCTGGATTCAACATCAGACCAAAAATCTAAATAAACAATGAAATGACAAGCCAAATTGTCACAGTAAATCAGAATGTGGCTCAGTAGAGTGCATCGCCCCATGTGCTTGTCTGGGCATGGTATTGATGAGCCAGCTAATGGTGTTCTTGGGCATCTATTAACAGACCTGGATCAGGGCATCAGTTAGCTTTGGTGCTACTTGGCAACATTTGATGCACTGATATATTACGTTCCAAATGGTGTCAATTGGATTCGGGTTTGGGGAACATGGGGACCAGTCAATCCAGTCATCCAGGAACTGCCTACAGACTGGCCACATGAGTTCTGCATTGTTCTGCATCAGGATGAACCCATGGTCCACTTCACCAGCTACATATGTGACAATGACTAAGGATTTCATCCCAGTACCTAACAGCAGTCAGGATACTGTTGCTATCAAGTAGAGGTTTGAGCAACCCTCAAAGGATATGCCTCGTCAAGCCATCACTGATGCACTGCCAAACCTGTCATGCTAGATGATGTTGCAGGCAGCCTAAAATTCACTGACTCTTTCACGTCTGTCACATGTTCAGGGTGAACCTGTTCTCATCTGTGAAGAAAATGGGATGCCAGTGGTGGACCTGCCAATTCTGATGTTCTCTGGCAAATGCCAATCAAGCTGCACTGTGCTGGACTGTGAGCACAGGTCCCACTAGAAGACACTGGGCCCTCCTCCCACTCGAATAAAGTCAGTTTGGTCAGAAACACGCACACCAGCAGCCCACTCGAGGTCATTCTGACAGCGAGCCTCCTGATGGCTGATGCCCTTCTACAGTCCTGTCCAACTCTCCTTGTGTAACAGCCCATGTTCTGGTACCATCCTCCATGCTCTTGAGACTGTGCTAGGAGACAGCAAGTCTTGAAATGGTATGTATGGATGTGCCATTCTAGAGCTGGACTACCTAAATGGGTTGCAGGAATCACCTACCAGTAGGACACTAGCAAAGCACAAAAGTATGTCTGTGGCTACCACCTGCAAAACTATTCATTTTTGGGGGTTGTCTTGCTGTTGCCTCTCAAGTTCTGTTGACACTTTTGTTTGTTTAACAAACAGGTGAAATGTTTCCTAACAGGACAAATTAATATCCCTGAAGTTTAATTGACTTGGTCTATTATTTAATTAGTACTCTCGTGATTAAGAGGTACCTTAATTTTTTCTTAGCAGTGTACTTTTATATATGTGAGAACGACTTGCATTAGCAAGATAACTGGTGATACAGTATGTATCATAATACAGGGGTTATATACTGTGATACTGTAAGCACAGTGATATATTGTGATTTACTTTAGTCTAGGAAAATATTTTTTTGAAAACACAGAAAAGGGTACATCCTGAATGATAAATATTATCTAGCAGCTAGAGGTTTAAACACAACACAAAATGAACCTCTATCTGCCAACAATATTTGCTTGTAAACTGTTGCCAGCAGCCGTAGCACCTACACAATGTAACATGCAAATCCACTGAAGCTAAGCAGATGTGTGTCTGATCAGTACTTGAATGGGAGACTAAGCTTGTATGTCTGCTGGAAGTGGTGTTGTTTGTTTGGGTTTTGTGGATCTCAATGGCATGAAGCACTGATGGGGACACTACTCTATAAATGTTGTCTTTTGGATGAGAAGTAAAACTGAGGTCCTGATTTTCTTTCTTTTTTTAAGAATATGACTGTTGCCCTAATGTCCTGGCTAAAATTCACACTCCTAATGATCCACCTCTACAAAAACTGGCCTAGTCTCTCCTCACCACTCTTCCTAATAGTGTGATTAGGGTTCTTGTGTGTCCTGGTTGCTGTTGCATCAACCATGTGAATCCTGCATATTGGCAGTGACTTTTTAGTCCCTGGCCAGTCTCTCGTCATCTTAAAACTTGACTACTGCAACTCTCTCCTGGCTGGTCTTCCTATGAGAGCCATCAGGCCCCTGCAGCTGATCCAGAATGCAGCTGCTCAGCTGGTCTTCAGTCAGCCCAAGTTCTCTCACATCACTGCTGTGTTCACTGCACTGACTTCCTGTAGCTGCTCACATCAGATTCAAAACCATACTGCTTGCTTGCAAAGCAAAAAATGGACCAGCCCCTCCCTACCTAATGGTAGATGTCAAGTCTTGAGCTGCACCTCAAAGTCTTTGAGCTTCTAGTACAGCTCGGCTAAACAGACTGAAGAGCATCTCTTTGTGCAGCACTTAAGCAGCACTAGTTTAAACACTTATTGTAATGCATTGTAAAGCTCTTATATTGTGTATAATTTTGTATCTTTCCTTCTTTCTAGGTATTAGTGATGGTTTAGTTCTAACAGTGTCTGAACTGAAGAGTAGTTTGGAATCTAATCTGTCTGTACTAGCTGAGATAATTATCTTAATGGAGACAAAACACTGCTGTACATCACTCTGGATAAGAACGTCTGCTAAATGCTGTAAACGTAAATGATTAGTGTTGTATATAATGTATAATCCCAAAAGTAGAAGCACTTTGAGTGTCTCGTGTATTGATTATTTCTTACTCCCCTGGAAAGCACAGAGAGAAACTTCAGAAAGTTCAGGTTCTGCTGCCCGAGCAGTGATTGCTTACTGCATCATGGCTGACTTTTGTTTGTTTGCTCGTTTTTATTTCCTGGTCATATCACCAGGGTCTCAATATAAGTTATGTAATTTCCCATTTCTTTGAGCCCTCTGAATCTGATGGAACTAGATTAAAGACAGGAAGAGAGTGAGTGGCTGAGTGTGTAGATGAAAGAGGAGTGAGAGTATATATCTGTAAGCCTTGGTGTATCTGAACCCCAGTCTCAGTACTGCCAATTGTTTCTATCCACGTTCTTTACATGGTTAGAGAAGCAGTGCAGTACAATTCCTTTTATTCCATTTTTTATGAAGCAAACATCCATATCCTTTCATTCGGATTCACAATGATTGAGTTACAGCTTCCCCTGAGCATTGGAGTCTATCTTTAGAGTGTGTCACCTTTATCTTATTTTGACTCAGTTGGAGCTGGTCCTCATGCCATGTTCTTGCACATTTGTTGAAGACTCAACATGGACAGTAAAGTGCATGCTGTGTCTTTACTGGTGGACAGATGCTGCACCATTTGGGCTGTGGACGTTGTGGATGCATTTCATACAGAAAATAGTCAAAGTAAAGAAGGGCTTTTGTTTACTCGTACAACCATTTGTTCATGCCAGGCTGCTACAACACGATGTATATTTACTTCAAGCATGTGGAAAATTAAATATATTTACTTCAAAGTCAAAAAGTGAGAATTTGTGCAAAAATGACTGCCAGGAGCACAAAAAGAGGCTACACAATATATGCTGTGGATTGGGGGGCACCAGACAAATGAAGCTTCAAAGCCAGGATTTCAAAGGCAAAGTATGAAGTTCTGGTACTAAGATCATTTTGATTTTAAGATCATTTTGATTTTAAGATCATTTTGATTTTAAGATCATTTTCATTTATTGTCGTGTCACAGTGGCATGCAAAATTGTGTGTGCTTAAAATTTCTCTTACTTTAAATAAGATAGTAAAAGATTTCCAAAAGGATCTTTTGGATTTTCTAACATTGTCCTAAAGGTTATAGAAGAGGGCTTGAGACTGAAAAGTTAACAGTGGGATCCTTTGAACCAGCAGGGCACGACTGAAGAGCCCTTGAGCAAGACACCTAACCCCAGACGTTTCCCTGGGCACCATTAATGATGCAGCTGCCCAGCACTCTGGGTACATATGAGCTCATTTCCCCCCTACTGTGTGTTCTTTTAAAGATGACTAATTTATTGATATTTGAGTATTTTATTGCCTCTTTTTTACAGTTTCAAAATAATAGTTAAAAAAGAAAAGGGCCTGAAGTAAAAGTTTGGGCACCCTTAGTAACACACCCAGAAGAGAACACAGTAGTAATGAGGAGTCTTTCCATTCTTTCTTTAGGGGATTTTCTTTCTTGGAAAAGACTTTTAGTTCTGTTAGATTATCGGGTTGTCTTGCATGCATTGCTGTTTTGAGCTCTATCCACAGATCTTTTATTATATTTTGTTTGGTAGACTGTGAAGGCCATGACAAACTTTCAGCGTGCTGCTTTTGTGGTAGCCCATTGTGACTTTAGAGGCATGTTTAGGATGATTATGCCACAGCTCTAATAAGCTCATGCAGACTTGAGATAATACAGTCATAGAAGAGTATAGATGCAGGATACATATACATTTATTGACTCTTGATGGCTTTTTGAACCCAAATAAATTGTGGTTCATGGATCACTGACTTATATATAGATCCATGCATCAGTATTTTCTCTCTTTGTGTCTGCAGAATGGAAATCCTCAGAATCCATACTGTAATGGAATAGATGGTGTAATGGAGGCATACTACCAGAGCCTGAAATCTGTCCAGCTCTATGGTCCCACCAACTTCTCCCCAGTCATCAACCATGTAGCCAGGTAACGTTTCTACAGCATTCTGTGTCTGTAGAGCTTTTCTATACGGTGATGTTGTGTATGTCAGTGTTTTAGTAGAACTATTTCCAAAACGTTCCGCAAATGTAATTGGCATCCAAAACCTGATTGAGCTAATCTGTACTTTTAACTTTTTATTCAGTACATTATACTCCATTAGCTTTGCTGTGCTGATAGTGATATTGAACAGATCTATGTCAAACCTGGTCTTCTAAACAATATATCAGTGCCTTTTTTGAAACTTTTAATTAGAGTTTATTTATGTGTGTTACAGTATTATATCATGCTTTTATGAATAAAAATCATATCACCAGATATCTAGAAATCTTATCTTTACATCTTGTTTTCTGCAGTGGCCTAAAACCTTCACACATTGTATAACTGTAGCTGAAATCACATCAAAAGTACACTCAGTGAATTAGACAAGGTGAGATTTACTCACTCTGATGTGTGGAAAACAGTCCTAAATAAGTTGATGGAATGTCTGCTTCTATATGTAGGGTAATATCAAATCAACTCCAGGCAGATCAATAGGAAACAGAGGCTGTGTGTGTTTGTCAAAATTAGTTTACTTTGGCATTGATCACTTCCTATAGGCTCCAGCAACAGCTTGAAGGATTACTGCGGAGAAGTGTGTGTTATTACTGTGATTTATGAAACAAATAGTATAGCTTGACGCTTGCAGAACTGCAAAGCAATTAGAATCACAAGTCTTACTGGAGTTGGACTAGTTTTACCTTCGGAGGTACATTAGTTTAAGTGTCACAAGATCTGGAGCATTTTCATATGAATCCAGTATGAATCTGCATTGTGTGTCCATTTTATAGTCTGATAGTAATAACTGAAGGCTGTATTGTAACCTTATTTTTGTGTCCTCTTTGACTTTGTAGTAGTGTATTAGAATACACTGTATTTGAGGTCTTTTTGTTTTTGCATTCTTTTTGAGGTATTTGTTTGAATTGCACAGCACCATTATATATGGCTCTTACATTCTATATGGACAGCGTTCATGTAAAAGATCTCATTTGCAGTGATTAACTTCTCATTGGATTTCAAACATACTGAACTCATTTTGTTCTTTTGCTGACAAACTCAGATGTGATGTTTGAAAGTTTTGCAGTTGACATATTCATCACTGAAATTCTTTGATGCAACAAATATTCTTTGCTCATTTCTGTGAACCACAAGAGAAATAATTAATAATAAAGACATGGTATTTAAATGAGAAGGGTTGAAGAACCTTAATTAATAGCAGCTGGTGTACAACTGTTATGGTGTGCTGTCAAGTTGCTTACAGAAAGAAATGCTTTCAGAGCCACTGTGCAGTGGCTGTTAAACAATGTTCCACAGCCCTGAACAGGAAAACACAATTTATTCATAGTCGTGTCTGCTAGCATATAACAAAGTGACTTCATAAAAACCATATGAACACACACATATCAGGCTACTGTTTTTCTCCCCCCAGATGGACAATCCATTCTTTTCAGAAGATAAATATGTTGTTTTTCTACTATATGACATCTCTGAGCCTATAACTTTATATACATCTGCCTGACAGGGTGGTTTATGGGCTAATTAGCTTGTTTTTGAAGAAAGAAAAGTGTGGGCCTCACTGTGTCGATCTGGTCGAGTGGGCAAGCAACACTATGTCCAAGATGTGACAAGTAAGGCGGTCCAGCTAACAGACTAGAAGTCATTATCACCGACGCTCTCAGGGCACACACATGACACACACACACACATATATGTCGTGCCACATCAGCGCTGAAGGCAGAGCTGTCAGTGTATGTGCTGCTCTTATCTTCCTCGCTCTCTCTCTGTTTAATCTCAGCGTTTGTGGCATGTCTCACGCCCACGCAGTTTAATAATATACCTCTGTGCTGTTACACTTAGAAACTGTGCAGTTTGCTTCCCCAGTGCATTTGCAGTCCCATAGCAATGTGTTCACTAACTGTAGCGATGAGCGAGAGAGAGAGAGAGAGAGAATGAGGGAGAGACCTTGGCTTTTCTTTACTGAGCTGCCAAAAGCGAGCCACCCTCTGTTTGCTTCTTAAATATCACTGTGCCTTTGGGAGCCCAGTGATGGGAAAGGTTACATACACATCATATCTGAGAAAAATAAAACTCCATCTTAGAATAAGACAAATATATAGACCCGCTAAGCAGGGCTGGCTGTAATTACCTGCAGGCATTTCAGACCATATTCATTTAATTAAGTTCCTGATGAAAGATCTTCTGCTAGGGTGAGCTTGGTACTCATAACGCGGGCACATTTTCTCTCCAGGGATGGAGACTTGCTGAAATATCCATGCCTGCTCTCGTGTTCAGAAATAAAGCCAAATCTGCTAATAAAAGGGCTCCTATTTCACTGGATTACTTGAGATGCTTTGTAGATGCTGTGGTGATATGACATGCATCATGATATAAGGGTTTCAATTCAATATGTTGTAATATATCGATATAATGTAACCAGCATTTTATATATATATATATATATATATATATATATATATATATATATATGAAGCTAACACTGCTATCTAGTTGACAGTGGTTTGAACACAACACAAAATGAAGAACCATGTCTGCCACTATTCGTTATATGTAAACTATTACTTAAAATCAGTACATCACGATACACACTTTTGTGATACTCAAACATTTGCACTGATATTTTCTTACACTTCTAGTATTCCTAAGGCTCAAAATCATTTTCAGATCCTATATACAGGGCCACATCAAATTTTATATTTTGAAAAAGTTGTTTAACTCTTTTAATTCAATGTTTAATTCAAAACATAAACATTATTTTAACTGACATTAAACTGACATATTAATTACACGTAAAATTTCAAGCTCTTTTTGTTATGATGTGAAGAGTTTGGCTTATAGCTCATGTCAGACATCCAGATCTTAAATTATTAGAATATTTAATTTGGACCTTTGAGTAAATTACTACTCAAATAGTATCAACATAAAAAGGCTTGAAATATGTCACTTTATGTGTAATGAATATAAACTATATAACAGAAAATGATTATTAAAAATGTGACGGACAACACGTTAACTGATGGATGGATGTATATGATTAAAACTTATTACATTAATATCATTCATCCAAAAGAAGTTAACCTAAACTTGACAAATTTCAATCAATGTATAACCAATAAACTACACCAAGTTTGAGAATATGTAGCTAACTGATTGGGTACCATCCAAAAAAGTTCTTGTTAAAGAAAACAAAATTGAATTCTGTTGATATTACTGTGAGAGCAGTTTCTAAGCCTGTGTAATGTACCCAGTGTTTAAGACTGAGGTTTAAGGCTGAGATTGAGTTGATGATTGTGTCTTTTCTTTAGGTACGCTGCCTCAGTGAAGGACGGCTCTCAGTACTTTGTCCTTCTGATCATCACAGATGGAGTCATCTCAGACATGGCCCAGACCAAAGAGTCCATTGTCAATGTGAGTGATCTCTAACTAAAACCTGCAGAGTTTTACTCTCTGGAGTCCAACAGGAGTCTGTACAGTAGGACTATTAGGAGTGTTGTGATAATGTTATTCAGTCTTAACATTAATATTTGCTGTTGTTCTCATTACAGTGTAACAAATAAATGTCCCATCAGCAACTGATTTTTATGTATATTTCATATGTCAATATATTTTGGGGAGCATTTTGAGCATATCTGAATATTGGGGGTGAAAATGTTTACACCTGGAATCAGAAACATTCAACCCCCTTAACTTAAATGTATTATATACACATACACACTTTTGACAACATAAGTCAGTTTGAGTTTAAATGGAAAACATCTAGTTCTCTTGACAAATATTAAAGTGCACTATTATTCAACCCCCAAACCTCAATATTTGGTGGACTACTTGGTACCCATTCATTTTAGAAACCCGGGGTGGAAAACAACCAAACTGGTCTTCAAGTGCAGATAGAGGAAGAAGCAAAAAACAGAACAGAAAGAGAAATAAAGATATTAACTTAATAAATGCAGAGAATTGGAAGAAGTGATGCACTGTGCTGCTGAGTTTCGATCTCCAGGAACAGTGAGATCCCACCCTTACATCACCCAGAAATGAGACTAGAGAGAGAGGTGCTCTCGAGGAAATCCACACCAGAGGAGAAGCTGGCTTTGCACTTTTAAATAAGGCTGATTAACTCGAGTGAAACTACAAGAGAAAACCGCACCAGAGGAGCTGAGACTATGCTGGCTCCACAGTTTTAAATAAAGCTGAGAAACTAGAAGAGAAAACTGCACCAGAAGAGCCGCAGCCACGCTGGCTCCATGCTTATAAATCAGGCTGATTTACTCTAAAAACTAGAGAACACTCAGTCACACACAGCCGTACTTCCTTTCCAAATAAAAACACAGAATGATAAAGTGTTTTATAAAGATGAACTGATAAAGACTTAAATTAAAACAAGAATGTGCTCTGCTGAAAAAAGTTCTTGTTATAAATTCTTTTTTCTCTTTTGGATGCTTGAATATTTTTGATTGCAGGTGTTTATTGATTACTGCCTTGGCTAGTAAAGTCAAATAGCAGCTTTATTGTCTATTTATGAGAAGTTGTAGTTGCAGTGATCTTTGCCAGTTGATCATGAAGCTGGTTTTAAGGTTACTCTGCATTTCATCTCACAGTTAAGGCCAGGTCCAGGATGCTGATGCATGCTGAAGTCTGGTTAAAATAGTTCAAAATATGGCCTGGATTTTGTTTCCCAAAAGTTCCACAAAACTCCTGCTGTGCTGGAAAAGTGAATATAAGTTTGAACAAACTTTTACATTTTAGGCCGATGCTTTTGGTAAGCAGGTCACATTAGTTAACAAAGAATTTATAGGGACAGAACTGTGCAGATGTTTAAAACACTGCTAGAAAGTTAGATTTAACACAATGTATTTGGACAGTAAGGGTTTTACAGTGGTGCTTGAAAGTGTGTGAACCCTTTAGAATGTTCTATATTTCTGCATAAATCTGACCTAAAACATCATCAGACGTTCACACAAGTCCTAAAAGTAGATAAAGAGAACCCAGTTAAACAAACGAGACACAAATATTAGACTTGCTCATTTATTTATTGAGGAAAATGATCCAATATGACATATTTGTGAGAGACAAAAGTATGTGAACCTCTGCTTTCAGTATCTGCTGTGACCCCCCTTTACAGCAATAACTGTAACTAAACGTTTCTGTAACTGTTCTTTAAACGTTCTTTGGTAGAACCACTTGTGTGTTTAGGGTCGTTGTCTTGCTGCATGACCCACCTTCTCTTGAGATTCAGTTGATGGACAGATGTCCTGACATTTTCTTTAGAATTCTCTGATATAATTCACTATTCATTGTCCATCAATGATGACAAGCCGTCCTGACCCAGATGCAGCAAAACAGGCCCAAACCTGATACTACCACCACCATGTTTCACAGATGAGATAAGGTTCTTATGCTGAATGCAGTGTTTCCCTTTCTCCAAACATAACACTTTTCATTTAAACCAGAAAGTTCTGTTTTGGTCTCATCCATCCACAAACCTTTCATCCAGTAGTCTTCTGGCTTGTCCACGTGATCTTTAACAAACTGCAGACAAGCAGTAATGTTCTTTTTGGAGAGCAGTGACTTTCTCCTTATAACCCTGCCATGCACACCATTGTGGTTCAGTGTTGTCCTGATGGTGGACTCATGAACATTAACATTAGCCAATGTGAGAGAGGCCTTCAGTTGCTTAGAAGTTACCCTGGGCTCCTTTGTCCCTGGGTGCCCTGTCCTGGGCTTAGTTGAATAGTGTGATGCCCTGCCCTGCACCCAGTGAGGGGGTAGCAGACTAACCGCGACCCTGATAAGGATTAAGCGGGTGTAATGATGGATGGATGGATGTACACAATCTGTCTGACTGTGGATTGGTGGAGTCCAAACTCTTTAGAGATGGTTTTATGACCATTTCCAGCCTGATGAGCAACAACAACTCCTGAATACACTTCCACGGACATGTTGTGAAGTGCAGACTTTGATAGATCTCTGTACTTCAAATAAAACAGGTGCCCACTAACACTTGTTTGTCATCACATTGACTGAAAACACCTGACTCTAATTTTACCTTCAAATTAACTGCTAATCCTAGAGGTTCACACACTTTTGCCTCTCACTATTTGATCAAGTATCCAGTAATGATAGTAAAACAAAATCACTAAACACAGTACTGGCATTTTACCCAGTTCATGCTGCCCTGATTCAGATGTGCCATAATGTAGCACCATCTGTATTATCAGAATATGAAAAGGATTTTTGAAAGAGAAGTAAAACTGATGGAGGTGGGTTAGCAGCATAACTTTGCTCAGATCAATCATTCCTAATGACACACACACACACACACACACACACACACACACACACACAGTCTCCTTTGTCTCTCTCTTCTTCTCTGTCTCTCACTCTCTCACCTCTGTCAATGGCTGTCATTTAAAAAGTGTCACAGAAATTGCTGTTGGAGGGGTCCCTATTACTTTTTCATGCCAGATCCACTGAGGCTTGCAGACAGCCCTGGCCTCATCCATATGGATGACCTGTCATACTCAAGGCCAGTGCTGTGTGCTCCTCTAATGCCACACTCCCCTGTACATGGATACGTTTGTACAGATTTAAAGGCCACCAGTGCTGTTTTTGATTTGGTGTAGAATAATCTTCTTAAAGGGAGATTTCCAGCTTCACAGTTTATATATTCATTTACTGTTCCCAGAGATACAGCACACAGCTTTATTTTTATAAATGTGTTGCCAGGTTGAATTCCATCAGCAGCACATTTGATTATGAAGTAGTGATGAACTAATCCAAGACCTGCATGATAAGTACACATAATACTGGACTGTGATGAGGAGAGGTTTGGAAAGGGTTAAACTAACACACTGACAGAACATCACTACCTGCTGTATTAATGTTATTTTTATGTATCCTAACATTCACACTTGCGTAAATAAACATTTCTCTTTTTTTATTAGATTTAACTTCTTTTTTTTTTAATTGCCCACAATGGAATTTGACCTCTGCATTTACCCCGTCAATGCAGTGAAACACACTAGTGAACACATTTGGCTGTGAGAACCGGTGGGCAGCCCTATCCATGGCACCCAGGGAGCAGATGGGGGTTAGGTGCCGTGCTCAAGGACACTTCAGTCAGGGATCAAATCCGATCCCTAAACACCAGAACATGGCTACCCACAATTATTTTTTTCCAGTTACAGTTAATAAATCATCCTTAAATCTACCCACTTCTCACATCACTGCTTGTATGCGTCCATCTTGTTGTCATCCTCTTCTTTCTCCTGTTCAGGCTTCTTAATGGCTTGCTCATGATTCTATTGATTGTAACCATCCATCTTGTGCTGGTTGTCCTCCTCCTCTGTTCTAAGTATAACTCGTCTTTTCCAGTGAACTGGTTCTTCTCATAATGTGTCTAAAATAACAGCTTCTGTTTGCTTTGACTGAATGGTGGGGATTGATTTGGTTGAGAATCCATTTATTTGTTTTCTTTCCTGTCCAAAAGTCTTCCCCATCACCAAAGTTCAAAGGCATTAGTGTTTCCCTTTCCTGTGTTTTTACTGTTCAGATTTCACATCATCAGTAAAGAACATTAGAAGTTTCAAAACTTGAGAAGTTAAAATCAGGAACCGCTGTGGTACAGCATCTCTTAGCACCTGTTTAGTGTAGATGATGTTGACGAGTTTAATAGAAACTTAATGAAATTGAACACAAAATGTGTTTTTGTTCTTTTTTTCACTCAAGGCTTCATGTCTTCCCATGTCAATTATCATTGTTGGTGTTGGACCAGCAGAGTTTGACGGTAAGGTTTTAAAACTGCTTTAGCTTGATTAAAACACTCCTCATTTTGCAATTCCTCCATTTTCCTCAAGCATGTATGTATCAATGTATGTTTGTATTTATTTATTTAGGCCAATTTGAATGTTTTGAGGATAGAATGTGTGTAGAGATAGAATGTAACATTGTTATAATCTATCATATATATTTATACACACACACACACACACACACACACACACATACAGTATAACAATCAATATATCAATATTATATAATCAATAAAATCATAAATAGTTACATAAGTTATATAATTAAATAAATGCTAAGTAATAGTAATATAAATGATAATATCTTAGTAGTAATAGTTGCAGTATTAGTCAGTGTTGGGAACGTTACTTTAAAAAAGTAATTAGTTATAGTTACTCGCTACTTGTTAAAAAAAGTAACTTAGTAACTGAATTACTCTATAATA
>BRDA01002506.1:19305-32503 GCA_036984385.1 Crenuchus spilurus
AAAATATTGACATTTGCCATCTCCACATAATTGCATTCAGTTTTTATTCACAATTTGTATAGTGTCCCAACTTTTTTGGAATCCGGTTTGTAGATAAATTAATGTTTCTTATGTGTTAGTTCATAGTGTAGTAGTGTCAGTCAGTATAAAGGGTTACTATCTCTTTAAGAAAACTGCTGCTGTGTTTTAATGAGTTTGCACGGAGTCTAAGGCTGTGGACACCGTAGCCAGCGTTTTCGTTTGATAACCCTTCCCTTCATTGTTTACATTTGCGTCACAATCCAGCAAAAAGAAGTAAAATTGCAAGAAAAAAGTAAAAATATTGTAGTGTCTGCTTAACTGAAGCTACAAAGCGTCAGTGATGTCACTTCCCAGAATCCCCCGCTGGTTTTGCATAATTAGGGACTGTTGTTTTTTGTTAAGGATAATTCTGTTATGTGAGTGTTTTGTGTTAGTTCAGTGTAATAGTTGTATAGTTATCTTCTCATGTTCTCTTACATCACTTACTGACCCCTGTTTGCAGACTTACCATTAATGAGACGTACAGTAATGTTGGGGACATCAGTAGTTCAGAGTGTGTGGTGGTGTGCGGCCTTTGTGCTAAGTCTTGTTGGGACAGCAATAAAGAGACTGTTTTATGAGATGCTGAATCTGTATTGGCTTTTCTCTCTGCTTCACTACGATATATATTGTAAAAATGAAAATTGATAAAAAATAGTAACGCGCTGTGACTTTGGTGAGTAACTTTAATCTCATTACTCGATTGGGGTTAATAACGCGTTAGATTACTCGTTACTGGAAAAAATGTTAAAATTAGAAAATACAGACTCATGTTGCTCAAATTCAGGCTTAAATAATCAGCCAACTTGCTGAGTTTTTCTGTGCACATAACCTATAAATCCACAAAAAGTTTAGTACATGGGGTTAGTGTTCTGCTATAGCCCACTGCCCTCATTAGAGCAGACAGCGGCGGTTTTACAGACTTCAGTCTCTATTATCCAGAGTCTTCCAGAATAATTTCTCTCCACTCATGACTTCATCTCTTGCTCCTTATCATCTTCCTTCATTAGTAAAAACTGATATTATTTTCTCACTGCTCTTAGATGGGGGCAGACATGGATTAATGGTTAGATAAGTGAGCTTGGGACCCTGAAATGGAGAGATGGAGTGTGAATTAACAGCACTCCCCACTCCCTAAACATCCATAGCTGAAGTGCTCAGATTCTTCAGGCCTCAGTATGTTCTTGACTGTACAATTAGAAAAATACTGAACAAGTACAGTTTGTTTTGGAAGGGTTGCCAGGAGAAAGCCTCTTCTTTCTAAAACAAACATGGCAGCACAGCTTATGTTTGCAAAGTTGCATCTGAACAAACCACAAGAACAGTGTGCATTGGACAGATGAGACCAGTGTTGAGATTTTTGGCCATAATGCAGAGCGCCATATTTGGTACAAACACAGCATGCCAGCACCAACTCCTCATACCAACTGTAGAGCATGGTGGTGGAGGGTGATGAGTTGGGCTTGTTTTGCAGCCACAGGACCTCAGCATCTTGCAGCCATTGAGTCAGCCATTAACTCTTTTGTATACCAAAGTATTCTACAGTTAAATGTAAGGTCATCTGTTTGACAGCTAAAGCTTGACTGACATTGGGTCATGCAACAGGACAATGAGCCCAAACACACCAGCAAATCTGCATTTGAAGAAGAAAAGAATCAAGATGTAGCAATGGCCCAGTCAAAGTCCAACCTCAAGCCAACTCAAATGCTGTAGCGAGACCTTAAGAGAGTGCTGCATGAATAAATGCCCTCAAACCTCAATGAACTGAATCAACATATATATATATATATATATAAAATTTGACTACAAATCCTCGCGCTTTCATGCAAACCTCTCTACATCTGCTCACGCTGGGCTTGCCTTTCAGAGCAAAGTGTTGGGGCAGCACTTAAAAAGTAAGTAAAAAGCTGTAACTCTTAAGGTAATTTGACTCTCACTTCAAGAGGCTTTTAACCTCACTGGCGTTATGTGTTTGATGCCTCAGCACAACTATTATGCAGATTCTGAACACTTTGGCTACATAAATGCCATGTATGTGGGATAATTGCTGTTTTCAAATCAGCATTGCAAATTTCTCCCAGACTTGTGGATGAATTCTTCTTTCTTTGTCAGAGTGCCACACTGCTGTCAGCAACTTTACTCACTCACAGCTGTTTAGGACCTCTTCTTCTCTCTGTGGAGTGTTTACAGTGTTAGGCTCATAAAAATCTCTCAATTTCTGCAGAACTGCTGCTTTTTCTTCTTTCTTGCATTTTAAATACTAAATTAACAAAGAACAGGAGCAGACAACCCTCATATAAACAAAACAATTAGCAGCTCATTGTAGCTTATTAGAATATGCTGCTGGTGACACATTACAAAAATAAAGCTGTTGTAATGGCTGCATTCGTGCTTGACCTGTGTGTCACAGAATTATTTTTGTTGCCTTGTTTATGTCTGTGGTGCTAAATAGGGCTAAAGGTGGTTTTATCACAAGAACCATTTCAGAAGCTTGTGCATTTTACAAGAGCTCAAGTATGCTTCGCTGAATTTGTCACCAAAGAAAGCAATTTAAATTTTAGGGTTAAGACCAGAATACTATTGCTTATATAGTGTACTATGAGCAATAGGCAACATCAGCCATAACATTAAAACCACCTTTTGCCCATTTTATCACTTTGAGGTTCTATAATTACAGACTGTAGTCCATCTGTTTCTCTGTAGACATTGTTAGTCTCCTTTCACTCTGATCTTCAGTGCTCAGGACCCCCACAGAGCAGCAGTTTTTGGGTGGTGCAACATTCTCATCACTGCAGTGACACTGATATGGTGGTGGTGTGTTGCACTGCTATGAGTGAATCAAACACGGCAGAGCTCAAAGCCAAGTGTCACTGCTGGACTGAGAATAGATTACCAGCCAAAAATATCCAGCCAACAGCCTCCTCTGGGCCGTGTTCAGTGACCACCACTGAAGAACTAGAGGATGGCCCGCACAAAATGTGCAGCAACAGATGAGATACTGTCTTATCAGTCTTTCCTGTTCTAGAGGCCACACCATCCTACTTTATTGCAAAAAAGGGGCCATTCCATAATTTTTTCACAAGTGAAGGGCAGGTAACAGGGCACTTTTTGTCATTCTAGAGGGCACTTTGGCAATATTTTTTTTTACTATAGGTGCACAAGGGGAGGCGGTCGCCCCCTGCATCCACCAGTGCACTGCAGTAGTTTTCCTGTTGCTGGGTTTTCGAATGTTGAATTGTTCTGTTCTTGTGAAGTCCCTGAAAATTAATTCTCATGAATTCTCGTTTCTTGCAGTTTGTCCCGTTCAGAGATTACATCGACCGTACAGGGAACCACATCCTCAGCATGGCCCGGCTGGCCAAGGACGTTCTGGCTGAGATTCCAGACCAGTTCCTGTCCTACATGAGGACCAGGGGCATCAAACCTTCGCCTGCACCCCCTCCCTACACCCCCCCAGGACACCCACTCCAGACCCAGATCTGATCCACTCTGCCTCTAATCTCTGTCTCTGAATCACTCAGTGATGTGGAGGGGCTTGCTTGCCCCTCTCTGTCTGTCTCTCTCTCTTTGCACTATGGGCAGTAGAAGGAATACAGCATGGTCAGACCAGGCCAGATTTACTTCCACTTAAAGCGTTCTTCTGTCAGGGTTTCTCTCTCTCTCTCTCTCTCTCGCTCTCTCTCTCTCTCTTCCTCAGAACCTGGCTAGCTTCTTTCTTTGTAGCCAACAGATAAGAGTCTGACTTCCTTTCTGGCTCGCTCTCAGACTGAAAGAAGAAGAAGAAGGGATGAGACAGCCTCTCTTGGACCTGCACGCTTTTCCAGGAGAAGGGCAGAGGGGTCATAGCTTCCTCTGGCCAAGAATCAACTCTCGACTGTTGTAAATAATTTGGAAATAGATATTTCCTCTTATTTATGTATATTCCTCTTTCTCTTGTCTTTTTATCTCTCTCCCTCTCTCAGCTCTCACTCAGTGTTTACATGTTGATGATTTTTCTTACTGTTGGATACTTTTATATGCGTAAATCTTTCAATATGAACTTTGGAATACTTTGGAATTCTCTCTGCGTGTTGTCTTAGCCACACGTGTCAGGTCACAGCGACAATTTAGCATCAGACTAAAAGTGCATCTCTTGCATGGAGTGGAGTAACAGCCAGCTCAGATTTGTGATGCATGAGTTAATCTATTTTCCTAACTTTCCTAACTTTCTCTTATTATTTCTTTCTCTCCATCACATCGCCCTGGCCCAAGCTTTGTGTGTGTGTGTGTGTGTGTGTGTGTGTGTGTGTGTGTGTGTGTGTGTGTGTGTGTGTGTGTGTGTGTGTGTGTGTGTTCCATTGCATTGAAACTTTAGCAGCTGCTTCTCAAATAGGATTTGAGACTATGAGCCCAATGGTCAAAAACACAAATACCATTGTTTTCTTCTGTTTGTTTTCCTGTCCAGTATAAGATAACGTGAGTGTGCTCTAGCTCTGTGAAGTGTCTTAAAAATGTTGTGAATCCATCCTATATTATATTACATTAGAATTGTTTTATCTACTATTTTATCTCTAAAAAATAACGGTGCCACAGATGCTTCTTCGATTGATGCCAGAGAAGAACCTTCCTTTAAGTACCTTTTAAATGGCTCGTTCTTTTAAAAAGAGTATTGAAAGTGAGTTGTGTGAATGTGAACAACCTTTCTAAAGTTTCAAGAATCTACACTTGAAGTAAAGTTTGTAGAAGACTGTTTAAACGTGGTGAAGAACCTTAAAAAAGCTCAAACGTCTCATTTACACAAAATGTTCTTTGAGTGATGCCATAGAAGCTGTAGCCACTTTTGGTTCCTTTAAGGACCTTTTCAGTGGCTGATTCCTTTAAGAAGCATATTCTATTTTTTTTTCTTTTCTCCCTAATGTGTGTGCCAATTGACACACCCATTCATTGACTCTCCCCTTCACTTGTAATGTCCCTGACTTGAGGAGGTTGCAGACTAACACAGGCCTCCTCTGATGTATGTGAAGTCAAGCTCCGCCTCTTTTCTAACTGCTGCTGATACATCAGCATCAGAGGAAAGTGCAGGATCCCCAGTTCTGATGAATCATCTGTCACATGCCTGAGTCAGCCAACATTACTTAGTGCTGTAGAGAGAGTGCCATGTTACCCATCCAGAAACAGCATGTCCAATTCTGCTTTCTCAAGCCCCGGCTGCTGATGGTAAACAGCATGATCGGGATCCTCTGATCATAGTGATAGCACCTTAGTCCGCTGAGCCACTCAGGACCTGAAGCATATTTTAAATGAGCTGTGTGAATGTGGAGATCCATATCTCATTTACAGAAAAGGTTCTTTAAAGTACCAGTCATTCAGAAGGTTCCTTAAGGTACCAAATGGGTACATCTGTGGCACTGCTCAAATAACTTTAAGAGCGTAGATCAGTTGCCAGATATGCCCAAAGAAATGACCAAAAGCACAGATTGAAATTCCAGCAACAGCAGGATATTCTGTACATTTCAGTGTTTGTATTACATCTAACTTACATTTCACATGAACATGAAACTCTGCAGACACATGACAGAGCTTTTTCACAATGCAGCTATGATGAGTAAGTCTTAGCCAGTAAATGCACAGCCTCATGTCAGACAAATCACTGCACCAAGCAGAACATCTGGAGCTCAGTTGTTTTGTGAGATTATAGCCACCAATCACATCTTTAAAGTCTTATACGAGTCAGATAAGTGAAAAGAAAAGTGAGCCAAAGCTGAGTGTGGTTTAAAATAACTGGACACCTGGACACCTCTCGTATTTTTTTCTTCCCTTCCAGAACTGATCAAATGACGGTGATTTTCTGTGATATCTGTCACCTTCATATCAGTGCAGACACTTTAAAAATAAAAAGTGACAAATAGTAGTCACTAGTTCTGGGTGATCTTTCAGTGTATGAATATTTTTTGACTATAATCTCTAATGAATTTCAAATAGTCTCAGCACTTGGGGTAATGTTTAGGTTTTAACCACATTTATTCATTATCATTATTTATTAATGTCAATATTAGTTGAATACACAAGTGCACACTGTTGTTGGATGCTGAGTAAATGTCTGTCTGGCTAATTTACATTTGGCTATGATACTAACATTAGTGATGGTTGGTTTAGTAGCGCTCACAGATTAGCTCATTTTCACCAAAAACTTTTATTTACAGATGCTTTTTATATGTTTTTAGCACAAACAGATCCTGTACAAAATTAAGTACTGGTGTTAACATTTCATTACAGTATATTAATATTAGAAAAAATATACTTCAAAGAAGAAAATATGAATGAATGAGAAATATTACTGACTTAGTCTAGATTTCATGACTTTTTTGCATTTTAATAGTAATAATAAATAAACACTGAAAGATAAATCATAACACATACACTTTTTGTCACTGTACATGTATTTTGGCCCAGTTGACCTACTCATACCTATGTGTCCTTTTATACCAGCTGTTGCAAGCTTAGACAAGCTTATACAGAATGTTTTACTGCATTAATAGCTCATTTAGATGATAATTAAAGTAAACGTGTTTAAAGCCACTATACGAGGTTGAATTTCCCAGCTTGATTGTTATTTTAGCCCATGAGAACTAAAATTTCTAAGACAAAAATACATTTATTACCATGATAATGTTGCCTGTCTTCTTCCACAAACTTACAAAACATAATGTAAATTAATATGATCATGTTTTGAGACTGTGGGGCAATTTTTTCATTCCTCCTATAGTTCTATACATTCTATAAAGCTTGTCACCCTTTCAACAACTGCAATGAAAGGACGTTTGTAGACAATGTATGGGTTCTTGTCATTTTGGGTTAGAATGGACAGTGAGTAAAACACCCCCCACACACACCTTTAAACCCCACACACACAGTATATAATGTGAATACCACAGTATGTAGCAAATTAAATTTAAAAACTGGATTTTTATATATATTATTCAAGTGTTTTAGGAACAGCCTCATGTTTCATGTAGCTCACTGCTGTTGTGAGTGGGAGTTGTTTTTCTCACATGATGTAGTAATATGAAGTTCATCACTCATCTGCCTTGAACTGCAGTCAGGAATTTTACCATGTCTTATATATTTATTCACAAAGCTTAAGAAAAACAGATTTTATATAAAATTGTGTTTAAAAAAACACAATTGCACACACACCATATTCACACTGGCCATTTTATCAGAAACACCCACCTTATAGGTGGACTTTGCATGTTTACAGTTAGTGACTAACAGGTTATCAGCCCTCAGTATTCAATACCTCAATGAACGGGACCACCAAGCAGCCAGGGGTATAACAATCCATCAGTCTGTATTAATATATCAACCAAAACA
This sequence comes from Crenuchus spilurus, assembly GCA_036984385.1. NCBI lineage: Eukaryota > Metazoa > Chordata > Actinopteri > Characiformes > Crenuchidae > Crenuchus > Crenuchus spilurus. The sequence continues at coordinate 26,719 of BRDA01002506.1, forward strand.
AGCAGCAGACGAGTCAATGCATTGATGTAACACATTAATAATAGTGCTATCAAACAATAAAATATTTAACTGAATAATCAAATGACATTGAATATTTAAATATTAAACATGTCATTAAATTTGATGCTAAATAAAGACGTATAAGTGGGCACAATACACTTCACTTCCATGGGGCAGCTGTGGTCTGCTGGTTAGGGATCTGGTCTTGTGACTGGAAGGTCTCCGGTTTGATCCCCGGGCAGGTCATGACTGAAGTGCCCTTGAAACACCTAACCCCCCCCCCCAACTGCTCCTTGGGTGCACTGGGATAGCACTGCCCACTTCTTCTGGCACATGTTCACAGCAAGTGTGTTCACTAGTGTGTGTGTTCCACTGCACGGATGAGTTAAATGTGGAGGTCAAATTCAGTTGTGTGCAGTCACACTGACAAAAAGTTCAGTCAAACTAAATTTATTTTTGAATAATTAATAATACAATAACATAATTGGCATCAAGTCTCGTCTTCCTTACCACAAAACATTTCACCAGCCTGTAGAATTTTGTGTAACAAAGTTGTACTTTTCTGATTCTCTGCTGCTTCCCTTTCTTCATTCACTCTATCGCTTGATCACTGTTGCTCTTTCTCTTTGGTTGAGCCAGATGATGTTTCATATTCATATGTTGTGCAGTAAATCTTGCTCATTCTGCCTTTAAAGGAGCTAGCATAGATTCCCTATTTGGACTGGCTGCTTCTCTCTGTTTTTGTGGGGAGTGGACTTAGAGCAAGATATTTGGGCACAATGATGACAAAAAACAGCTCTCAAGTATGACTCAGTTGCCTTTGTTCTTACTAAAGTTTTTTTTAAATAACCAGATTGCTGGCAAAACAACACAGTGTCAAAAAAGAAAAGCCTAAACGTTTAAAAAAAGTGATATCTGTTAAACATTTTTCACATTAGTGCGTTATTAAATCTTAACTTAGCCCTAATTATTATTAATGCATGCACATTTATTTTTTGCATGATTCCTCTCAGTACACTCCTACATGCAGTTGTTTTATTACTTATGATTGTTTACTGATGAAATGTTCAAATGATATTTTGTATGTTTTGTAATCGTTTGTGTTATTGTGAGGATTTTCATCATAACATTTCATATCCACTGCAGCCCCAGTAAAGAAACTAAGTGCAGTAACCTGAGGTAGTGAAAATCATGGTATCATTGACTAAAGAAACTGATGTAGGGTTACATTGTGATGAAGCGTGAAGGGACCTGTTTCAGCACTGACACATTAGTGTGTGTGATGCTGCTATGAGTGTATCAGACACAGCAGTGAAGCTGGGGGTTTTAAACACCGTACACTTACTTTGTGCTTTTGTTTTTTATTTGTAGGTGAACAGTTCCAGCTTATTTCTTCTATACTGTCCATGGAGACCCGTATATGTTCAGAAGTGGTCAGTATTTGAACAAGGGCCTGGATGTTTTGAAGCTGTCAGCAACTTTGAGATGTTTAAACACCCCAGTAACACTATTGTGACTTAAACCATACTACTGCCACATACACTACCATGTCCATGTCACTGCTCTGAATGGTCCTATGGTGGTCCCTTTGTCATTGATTGATGGGCTACAGAGAGCATCAACACATGATCTACAGTGTGTAACTGTTGGTGGGTGGATGTAATGTAATGACAGCTTAAGCCAAGCATACACTGTATGATTTTAGCCTTGTTTTTAAACATGTTTTGATCTTCGCTGACTTAGCTTAGGGATCAGGATCAGCCCCATCTGCCATTTTTTGACCTATTGTATGAGGATGCTTGTAATGTCTGATGATATCTATCAAACTGAGTTCTGATTGAAGAGTCAAGTGATCAGATTGATGTTATTAGTCATGGCAGTTAAAAATGTTTCACAAACTAGTTTCTCAAAATTGTGCACAAACTATCCATACAAACGTGAACACAAGTAACAAAATAGCAATAAAAAGTAGACTTTTGAGACAAGTTCATGCCAATTCTGCCCTGTTCCACTGAATGGAATTGAAATATATAAAATAATACAGTATTAACACTAGTGCTGGAGCTGGTCCTTGTCCTTGTCACCTACACAACTGTTTTTTTCACCCAATTTTCTCACCAATGTATTAGTAGCCAATCAACCCACCCATCCATTAAGACTCTCCCAATCTCATGTCCATGACTGTAGGAGGGTGTAGACTAGCACAGACCTCCTCCAGTGCATGCTCCAAAAAATGTGAAGTCAAATTACTGCTGATACATTATTGCTGTCACACTATGAAGAAATCGCTGGATCCCTAGCTCTGATAAATCGGCTAGCAGACACCTGAGACAGCAAATAATACTCAGTGATGGGGAGAGAGTGCCCAGAAAGAGCACAGCCAATTTTGCTCTTTCAGGCCAAAGGCAAGTAGCATGACTGGAATCCAAACTCACGATCCTCTGATCAGTGTCAACACCTTAGTCATCTGAGCCACTCTGTGTTTACAGGAACTTTAGTTGTTCAGTCACCGATATCAGAGGTGATTGCTGAAGATTCACATAGTTGCCAAGGTGCACCAGTCAAATTAGTTGCCTACATGGAACCAATTTTACTACCCAAGAACCATTTTTGCAGGACCATTTGAGATTTTGAAACCAGCACCATGCCATTCAGTTTTAATGAAACCGTTTATTGGGAATTGTCTATTGACAGAATCGCACATAGGAGATGTATTTCATGAATAGTGGGACTTGCATTGCAGCATGTCCGTTAGATGCAGTATTTTTGTACAGTGTGATTTTAGCCTTAGACTAAAATTTATTTAAACATGCAGTGAGTTGTCACCAATGTGTAAAATCTCTAAAATCATACAGAGTATGTCTGGCTTTAATGTGATGAAGTCAGCACAGGACAGTAGAGTTTATAAAAATGCCATTTGGGCACATGCGTACATGAAGCATACCAGCTGAGTATTTTGCTCCTTGGCAGCTTGTTTTAGCTCCTCTGCCTGAATATCATTTGCATTGCCAGACTGATTTGCCAAACACCATGAAATCATGTATGTATGATGCAAATGTGTATGTATGTGTTGGTGTGTGCCTATGTTTGTTCGTCTGGGTGGGGATCCTGACTAGTGCCAATCTGGCAAGTTTTCATCTGAGGTTTAAACGTGTGATTCCATTCACATGAACTCTGTTTACTGAAGATATCCAAATAATATATTGTATGCTTGTCATATCTTATAATTATAAACGTGCACTATGTTTGCATGTACAGTTTTACAGGAGATGCACCAGTTCTTTGGTTATTAATAGTGTTTTTTGAACAAAAAATGAAAACAACTGTACAAAATTGCCTTAATCTCTCACTGAATTCTTGGAATTGTGCAATGCCTTCAGATATAAATCGTTCTATATTTTGTGTCAGTGTATAATTGCTTTCTAGTGTATATTTTCTTTGCACAACTTCATGTATTAAAAAAGAAATCATATTGTACTTTTGGAAATCGGTGATTAATCAGAGAAAGCATGATTGCAGTACTGATTGTCTGGTAAATCCATATGATGAAATAATTATTTCTGTATCAAAGTATTGATTTTTGAATAAACATTCTTACTAAACATGTTGTGCTCAAAGGCTCTGATTGTACTAGACTTAAAAGTGGAACACTGAATTATAATAAATGCGTCATGGCCAGCATTCCAGCTAGAAAGAGTGGGAAACTCCCTGGGTTGTGATCACATTTTAGATCATTCTCAGAGGTTAATGCCACCACGATGGTCTCAAATGAGAGTGGCAGGTAGTGCACAGAGGAAAAAAGCTAAAGACCTACAAAAACAGGATTCAAACCAACACCACGGGGAACAAAAAGTATGATACCCACTGATGCTGCAGAATATGTGATAGCCTTAAACAATATAAACCAAAGCAGGGAGACTGACCCAGCTCAAGGCAACAGCTGGGTAGACCTCGCCAAATGCACACAAAGTAACTGAGAGTCTCTCCAACCTGATGCAATGCCACCCACAATGGACCTTGAGAAACACACAGCATTCAAACACAGTTTGTGTGCGCTGGAAAGAGAGAAATACATCCTCTATTGGGTGAAGCAGAACCAAATGTTTAAATTAGTCATTAAATCATTAAGATTACTTCAGTTAGATGGGATTACTGATGCCACCATGAATTAAAGGTATGTTAATGTTTATTTGATCTGAATATATCTGAAAGGCTAATGCTAGCCTAACATGTCAGTAACGGTAGCCGTTCACAGTAATAAGCAGTAGCAAATGTAACTTAAAAAATATACTGATGTAACTACATACACACGTCTACAACATGTAGAACCATCTACAACACTTTTCTCATCAATCTGAAGAACCCTTTCAGCATGGAAAGAACCCTTCATCCACAAGAAGGGTTCTTTGAATTTTTATGGTTCTGTATAGAACCATTAAAGGACCCTTGAAGAACCATCTTGTGTGTATATGCAAATTTCCTGGAAATATATGAAGGCTCAATGAGTCACGTGACCCTGAAACATTTTGGATTTCCGCGACTCTCTATGTGTCTCTGCACAGAACGTTCCCAGTTACACCAACACTAACGTTACGGAAACGTTTGTCGTAACATTAGCGGGGTTTTTGATTGGTTCTTCATATCACTACGTCAGCTAATTTGAAAGAGGGAGGAGTCTGGAGATAATATGAGCCTGAGGACGTTCGGTGCTGAAGTAAGTCAGTTCGTGTTTACTTCACAAACATTATCTCTTCTAAATAAATAAGCTTATTTTTGTTTCTGAACACCTGAAAGCCACATTTCAACAGTTTTGAAAGGTGCATGTGTTCAATATTTAACCTTTTGTAGGCAACGTTCTCAACGTTGCAACAATGTTACTGAAAAACTGTTACTGAACTTAAAAATGTTCTAGAAACATCTAGAAAACTTGACAATGTCCTAAGAACCAATTAGAAAACCAGTTAGAAAAACGTTCTACTAACCAAACATTATTAGTTGGATAATAATGAAAAACTATTGTTCTTATTTTAGGTGATTTAATTAAGGTTAGCTGGTAATATAACGTTAGCAAACTTTATAAAATTAATACTGTTTCAAACTTAGCTAAGCTAATGCTAGTGTATCCTTCTCACAGTATAACATTCATTTTTCAAACATAAGTCTTCTCAAACATTTTGCACATAATTAACTTCACAGAAATGAACATGTCAATAGGACCTTTGCTGGTTTTTTGTTGATGTTTCAAATGAAGTAGTTGCAACTCTCCCCACCCCACGCTGCCCTTCTCTGGACTGGAAGCCCATTAGAAGTAATGACTGTTTTTCTACGACACGGTGACACCCTAATTGCTGCAAGAGAACATGGAATGCCTGCCAGGCTCCAATTACATGAGTGCAGTAAAGACACACTGGGTCAGTGAGGTGTCCCCCTTGTCCATCTTCTAAGTAATGGCTCTAATACATACAGTCCATAACCTGGACAACACATCCTGCAATTCCATCTGGAAATATTGATTCAGCCGAGTATGAATACAAGTATTAATACTTTTGTTGACAAACAATGGTAAATTAAAACTGAAATGATAAAAAAACAGATACAAGGTCTTGGTGGTGGTGGGGAGAGTTCACTCCGTGCACTTTTTAGCACATACAGTAACCGTGCAACTCAGAAAATTAGAAGATTGTGATCAAGTTAATGTGTTCATAATTTAAATCCAGAAGGCGACATTTCAAGCATATATATATATATATATATATATATATATATATATATATATATATATATA
>BRDA01002510.1:0-15158 GCA_036984385.1 Crenuchus spilurus
ACAACACTTCCTCCTGTACTGTGCACTGATACATTATACAACACTTCCTCCTGTACTGTGCACTGACACATTATACCACACTTCCTCCTGTACTGCGCGACGACACATTATACCACACTTCCTCCTGTACTGCGCGACGACACATTATACATGCATCTCTACACAATTTTCAGGGTAAAATAACCAGCATACTGTGCTGCGTCAATGAGGGTAACTGAGGACCAATGACTGCTGGTACGTGACCGATGGAGACGACTGGATTGGCACTGGCCTCCACTCTGACAGTCACAGATATTAGTCATCATACATGAGCACCTGCACTGTAATCATACATGTCAGTCTTTTTCACACAGACTGAGGTTTATTTAATCACCACTTCAGCACCAGATCTTCAGTAGTGTTACATTTATTCACCATCATTTAGGTAAAAACACAAACAGGTCACCCTCAGTTTAAGGTAGAAGTCGTCCTTGCTCAATCAAAGGATGATGCTGATTGGCAAGCGTTCATTCATTGTACAACTTCAGACACCATACAGTGCCTTCCTTGATTGGTTACATGATTGTGGCAGACGACTGGGCCTTTAAGTGATCTACCAACCCAACACAAAATACCTCAGGTCTTAAAATCTGATGAGGCAGTAAAGTAGTTTGAACCTTGAATTCAGTTGTACTTCTCTGAGTATACATATTTTAGGACTTGTCCCGGCTGCTGTCCCATTCCTTCACCCTGGGGGAAGGACTGTGAGTGACCGCTAACAGCTAACAGAGCGCTAACAGATGTGACACCACCAAATTCGTCCCACAGTGTGTGTTAAGTCATGCTATCTGATTAGCCTTCTGACTCCGGATGAGGTCATTACTGGACAGCTGGACTCAATGACACCCCCCCAACCTCCGACCAAGGTCTTTGTATAAGAAAAGTAAAACTGGCCACTTTATCAGAGACCCCTCTCCTCTAACTCCACCCACTGGTATTTTATCAGAGATGCATCTTTTCTAAGTGCACCCACTGAGCGTTTAATCAGAGACCCCTTCCCTGTAGCTCCATCCACTGTCCACTTTATCAGAAACCCCTCACAGTTAGCTCCACCCATTGTCCAGTTTGAGAAACATCTCTCTTGTAGCTCCACCCACTGTCATCTTTATCAGAAATGTCTCACTTGTAGCCCCGCCCACTGTGCACTTATCAGAAATGTCTCTCTTGTAGCTCCACCCCCTGTTCACTTTAATACTGTTAAGTATTGTTTTCAGCAAAACTCCCAAAAGAAAGTGCTCTTAAATGAAGCTGTGGATGTAAACAGGTCCTGATGTAGAAAATGAGCTGATGTTTTTGGGGCAACAGTAGGACGGTCCACAGGCTGAAGCTATAAGTGAAGTGTTAGATTTAGTGTATGTGGTCTCTGGCCTGTGTTTAACCTGTGATGGTGTTGAAAGCCCTGTAGGGTCATTATGAGTCCGTGACTCAGCGTCTGGATGGCTCACTGTAAAAACATACAGTCCAGTTTATTTATTTAGGTCAGACATGAGAGCATTGAAGCTGTGAGTTTTAGTGCTGTAGCTCAGAGATGTTGAGAAAGCTGAGATGATGGAATAGCAGTTGTTGATACCTTTGGACTCCAGTTTGTTAGGTAAACCTTTTTACTGAACTGCTGAACACTAAATGTTTTGGAACTTTTAGATTTTAGATCATTTATTTCAGGCTGCATAGCACTAAAGGGACATTATGTTTCACAAGAGGCAGGACAGCACCTGAGTGATCTGGCACTGTTTACTACAAGCAGAATCTTTCATCACAAGCTCAGCATAGTCATAAATTAACAAAAGAAGAAGTTTAGAGGTGAAAAACAGCAGATTTCCCAGTGATCCCGAAACAGTAACCACACAGAGCAGCACAGACTATTTTAAGTTCACTTTTAATTTTGTAGCAAGTTTATACAAAGACCATGAAGTAGTTTTATTTATAAAGAGATGCTGAAAAAGTCCACAAACTGCCGAGCACTTTGTTAAAAACCCTTAACATCATCATCATCATCATCATCATGTTCAGATAACAGGAACCACTTCAGTCTCGGCTGCTACTTCAGGATTTACAGGACTGATTTTTGGGGGGGGCATCAGGCATCACAGCTCTGTGGAATTATGTGAGTTCATTCCTGTCATGCCCTCGCAGGACGTTAGCGGGACGTTTGTACAAATGAGGTTCAGGATAAAGTGATGAAGATACAGCAGTGAGTCTGACTCTTTTTTTGCATGAATTTGATAAGATCATAGAGCAGCCATATATTACCCATAATCCCTGCTCAGCCTGTCTACATACCTGCTGTACCTGTATCTGTACATTATACTGACCTGTACACACGTTTACATACAGACCGTTAGTCAGGGTCATGTGCTTAATATGAGAGAGAGAGAGAGAGAGAGAGAGAGAGAGAGAACTATAGCTGTGAGTCTAATATGAGATTAGTGCTGGAGCTGGTGAGTTAACCTGCAGGGTCTGTTTGGATGGAGATGTTGGGGGGGCTGCACTGATTTTACGTTTGAATGAGTTTGGAGATGGTCAGGGGTGGGGGGCATTTAGAGAGGTGTGGTGAGGGTGGGTGGAGCTTGGAGGGATGTGGTGAGGGTGGGGGTAGTTTAGAGGGATGTGTTGAGGGTGGGTGGAGCTTGGAGGGATGTGTTGAGGGTGGGGGGATTTTAGAGGGATGTGGTCAGGATGGGTGGAGTTTGCTGCGAGCTGGGAGGAGTCTGGCTGTGTGTGTTGAGGAGTGAGTGGCATTTGGAGGCGGGGCATATGTCTATGTGCAGGATTTCAGATTTATTTTCACATCGTATACATACAACATTTAGATATTCTTCTTTTTTTGCTCTTTCTTTAAACCCTGATCTATGCATAAACAGGAGAGCATTAAAAAACCACATGTAAACAAAACAAACAAACCTCCCAGTATCATCATTAAAAACTGATGAAAAGAAAATTAGCTGAACCTAATTAGCTGATCCTGTAGAATTCACCCTATAACGAGGTGGGCTGTTAATTAGCGCTGACCTGTTTAGAGTGGTTGGCTTGAGACTTCCCAGTGATTGCTGGTTGCTTAAATCTGATCTTCAGTGTCGCTGTTGTGGCTCCAAACTAATCACGCTAAGCTCTTAAAACTCCCCCAAAACTGAGCTTTTCCTTCTTAGATATCCTTCCCTGACCTTAAACAAGGAGGAGATGACCAAACTGAGAAGGACTTTTAATTGTGTCTGCAGGCAGGGCTGGACCAAGTAGCCTAAAACCACCCAAAGGCAAAAAAATAGTTACTATAATGAAATAAGAACTGCAATACGGTGAAGCCTAGCAAAATCCTGACTTAAAGTATGAGGACAGAGAGTGTAGAACTCTGCAGAACTCCAGTGGAACGTCCTAGAACCTGCACACTGCAAACGTGATATCTTAAAACGGTAAGTCTAAATATCTGATTGTATGAGCCTGATACATAACTCATAACTAGGCAAGTTTACTTGTTTTATGTAGAATTATCTCAGTAGGTTGAAAATGATCTACAAATACAGTAAAATATTTAGTTAAATAGCTTTAAAATGCTAAATATTAGAAGAGTGGACTAGGTTTCACCTGCTATGATCATATTTGTTGAGTTTATTTGCTTCTGCAAAGTGAGAGTTCAAAATGTAAGTAATCATGAAACTGAACCAAAACCCAAAAATCAAATTAAGAAAAAGTAAATGCCCTTCAAATCTGTGTGCAAGTAGGTAGAACTGAGTAACTGAGCACTAGGACCTGCACACTTATCCTGCACATTGTTTCGGCTGCGTTCAGTCAAAGCTGGTTCATTTCAGCTGGCTGCTTTTTCTTCAAATTTTCTGCACATGGAAGCTGACATTTTCATTTAGCTTTTGGACCACACTAAAGCGTCGTCTCGCACAGCTATCCAAGCAGAGAATGGCTTGCTTTTGGCTTGTCCAAACAGGAGTCCCACAGGTAAAAAAACAGCAAGAAAACACTAATTACATTTGAGACTTCCTGCCTGCGTCTGAACCAGCGTTGACTAAACGAGTCTGGACGCACGCTTGGCATCTCCTCCAGGCTTAAGGAAACATGTCTTGGCCACTGATCTCAAATCAAGTTACTGTAACCTTCACGTAGGAGAATACAGCACTTTTAGTGCAGATCCTCAATAGTAAGCCCTTATATAAACTTAAGTCTAGACAAAAAGGTACAGCATTACAACATTATGTGAGTACATGAGCCATCAAAACTACCAAACGAATGGGAAACAACACGTTTCTTCATTATACACTGTACAGGACCTCTTAGATTGGTAACGATTCATCCAAGCATTTGGTTATTAAAAGTGATTATATGAAACATTATTTACTATACATAGCACAAGCTTCAAACATGGCAAGACATCTTTAAAGAGTGAAAGGGACGTGTCAAAAGTGCACAAAAACTCTGGAAGCACTTCAACTCGTGTTCGTCGGATGCTACAAGTTCGACATTACTTCCGTTTTTTTGTCGTTTGCTTTTGTTGTTGTTTTTTTACGAACACTGTACAAAAATGAGTAAAATTGTACACAATGTATTGCTAAATAGACAACGCAAGAGTGTCTACCAGATTGGTGCGTAGAACGCTTGCGTTTTTAGGAAGATTTAAAAACAACAGTCATTGAGCTCATTGTTGGGTGCTGTAATGGAATCAGCAGAGGTTGGAACCAGCAGACGACTAAGCCCTGAAACTCCACAGTTGATATTTAAACCCTCTGGATGCCAATGCTGTACTCTTCTCAACCTCTTCTGATTTCATTGATTTTGGTCCTGCACCTGCAAGCACGGTATTAAATAACTTAATTAAAAAACAACTACAAGGCTTAGTTAAGTTATTTAATGTCTGGAGTTATGCTCCAAATGCTGAAACACTTAAGATCTTCAGTTATTGGCAGAAAAATGTCTTTAATCTCTGGAATTAGTGCCTTTGTCACAGGGCCCTCTGCTGCCTCAATCCAGGTTCATGAGCTTTAACTTCTGAAGGACCCTAACAATCTCCCAGTCAATAACATGGCTTTCTTCTAGGATGTCTGGCATCCTTGGGATCGTGGTGCCCATCTGATGAAATGGTTTGGCTGCTGGTGGCTTTGTTTGTCCTTACTGAGTCCTGCAGGCTCACCCGGGGCCAAAAAAAGGTGCCCCGTAGGCATGGAGACAAAACCACAGATCATAATTAAGTCACATAGCCAGACTCAGCATAAGCCCAAGAGACGAGTGTTAATGCAACCCGGTGTCAATCAAGTTGCTTAAAAATGGACTTATTGGTCAGGGAGAACTCAACAACTGCAGATCTCTGCAGATCTGACCTGGCAGTTTGTCCCACAGTGGAAATGAACTGTTTCTCAAAATAGAGCTGAAGACAGAGGATGAGAGAGAGGGAGAGAGGCAGGGACACTTTGGTTTTTATTGGAGAGTCGGCCAGCATGCTTTCGCTCAGGTAGTGAGATGCTGTGGACGTTGGTTTTTCCGATATTTGTAATTCCGCCTCATCCTCCTTCCTTCTCCGATGCATTTCACTTGGATGCGCTCCAGAACAATAAATCCCTCGAGCAGTCTTCTTTTATTATCCTGTAACAGTCAAGATCTGCATATTACCCAGGTTGTGTGTGCTCTCAGGTACTCTCAAAATCTGTCTGAGCCAGCCCTGTTGAGGTCAAAAATGTGTTATTGCTGTAGTCAAAGGACAGAAATCTCATAGATTGCATCAATTATGCAATTTGTCAGAGAGAGAGGGAGGAATGGGAATCATGAATCTGACAGAAAGAGGGGAATGAGAATTATGAATCTTTTACGAACAAACTGATGCGGCGTAGCTGCTTTTGTAGTCTGTTCTTGTACTGTGGTGCTACGCTTCTCGCAGCCAATGCAATTTTGTATTCATGCTCCTCTTGCAGCACAATCAAATGTACAAAATGTGTGTCTGGCTCAAGAGGGGGTATGGGAGCTGCGGTTTTTGGCTATGCCGCCCTGAAGACGGGCCATCATTAATTACAGCGCCCCCTGCAGTGCTGTGCCAGCAAGTCAGCCAGACGTATGGCTGGGAACAGCTTGGAAGGGCTGAGATCCAGCAGCAGCATCCATCAGTCATCCACCCCTGCCTGGGAGATGCTAACATCCCATCTTCCCCAGCCTAGAGTGGCACAGAATCAACCTATCCTTCACAGAGGGTAGCATAGTGTAATGGCAACCCATCAACCCTAGCAGCTAGCATAGCATCCAACCTGCATCTAGTCGGGAAGGCGTTGCAAAATGTGCCTAATTCAGTCATGCAAATGTTCGAAAACATGCTCAGACTAACATCCTGTATTGAGAGTTTTGAGAGAAACAAGATGTCAGTCTCAAATGGGAATTACCCACTTTTGGCTGGCAGGTAAGTAAGTCTGCAAGTACGTCATGTCTGCTGTTAGGAATAAATTAACTGCATTCTCAAAACGTCTTCAACAAAGTAGGGACGTGATCTAGGGCACACTCACAAAAGCGCTCTGTGGTTTTGATGCTTCGCACACTGAATCTATGAGGATCATTAACTTGCTCATCTCTGGAATATGACAGAAATATCTCAGCATCTCCCTCAGAAAAGAACATCAGCCTCTTCTGAACTCCTTAACCTAGACGTTGGCTCCTCTGTTGCTATGGTACGCTGATCTCCTCGGGCGACTGTTGTCCCTGGCACTGCTCCTATGCATCTGAGCTCAGTGACCTTGCCTCTACCTGTGCACTTTGCCTTTTTTTGCAGGGGTGGGAAAAGAAACAGCACAAACAGTAACAGCTGGACAGAGGCTGCAATGCCCCTGAAGATGTGTCAAGAGTGCCTTCGATCACAAAGTCAACTCGGAAGTTGTTGAAATGTCTCACTTCAGGTCTGGGGATTATAAGAAAGGCCCACGTCTGGTGATATCTAAACTTTAACCCTTAATCTTCATGATGTGCAACACTGTTAATGCCAAATCTAGTCTTTGATGGATAAATAGCCAGCCCATCACAATACCCACCCCTGACACTGTCAACAACCCAACCACCCACCAATCTCCCAACCAGCTCTCTAGTCTGATTAGCACAAACTCAATTTACACCCCAAATTTAACCCTACCATCACTGTCTCTTAACTCCAACTTCTTCACTGCCCTTTCTTCATCCTTCTCTTTTCTCACCTCTGTGAGTCACTTAATCTCCTGCTCTAGATATGTCTGAGTCATGTTTCCCAGTGCATCAGATGGAGGTCAATGGGAGCTGACAGCACAATTGTTTTGTCCAGGACGAGTGTGAGAAGTTGTAGGATGTGGGGCTCCTGAGACTGCCCTGCTCTGGCTACACCCATCACTGCGCACTGGGATGACTTAGCACAGGTCACAGAGAACCGCAGGGACCAGACAGCTGAACAACACTGCAGATTTTAAGAGTGAAAATATGGCCAGGAAATCCCAGAGACCTGAGAGAAAGTCATCGCTGACCAGAATGCTTCCTCTTTGTTCACTGAAGTTCTTCATACACTCAGTCAACAGTAAAGAAAATGAACATCTTATTAAAACACAATTCCAAGCACCCGCGTCTGTCCTGATTAGCCACCAAAGTCTCATTCTTATTCCATTCCTTACTTCTCCTCTTCCTCCTCCTCAATTTTCTCATTCTCTCCCTGCTTTCACACGGTCACCTCTGTCTTGCTGTTCGTGGGCAGCCCCTTGTGTTTTGGGAGGAGGTGAGGGGATTGTCCGTACCCCAGTGGCTGTGAGAACAGCTCGGGCAGTGTCTCTATGCTAAACTGCCGCTTGTTGGAGTAGGCCTGACGTCGACTGTTAGGGTGGGACTGCGGCAGCTGCGGTTGGCCCATGAGAGGCACCTGATGCTGTGCAGGGCTCTTACTGGGGTCCCAAGCTTTGAAGGCCGAGCTGGAAGTCAGTGGATGTGTGTTGGTTTTGGCGATCTTGGGCTTGGGGAACTGGGCAGGTGTGATGGTAATGGCGAGGGGAGCATGGATATCCGGAGGAGGCATGAACGGCTTGTCTTTGGGATGGAAAGCGATGGGTTGGAAGGTCGCAGGGGAAGACTGGCGGTGTGTGTAGTCCACCATGGGGTAACTCTTGTAGTAGTCTCTTGCAGTTGTGTCTGCAAGGGAGAGAAAGGGGGAGGGTGAGAAGAGCACAAAGCATTCAGTGATACAGAGCCAAGAGTATCGGCATTCTCTCAAATCTATTATATAAGCCTCAGACGGGGATTTCAGAAGAACTAAGTTACAGTATATAAATGCATTTTCTGAAGCACTGTAGAAATCTACTGCAGCGTCTTTAGAAGGCATGATGAAAGGACCACTTTTGGCCTCAGTGCAGCATCAAATCTTTGGAAATATAGCACACGTGACTCCATGCCCTGATTGTGGATTATGTAACAGTGATTTAGTGTCTGTATACTGATGTTCCTCAGAGGTAAAAGCACAGCTGTGGCTTGTAACACATTTGTAATGTCATCCTATCCTACACCCTAAGTATTATATTGATTCATATTACAGCATCGCCTTTTGTGTGCCACAAAAGTGTGATTAAAATGGGAACGTCTCTGCAGAAGTACAATTTAATTACAAGCAGTTGAGAATCACTGGGTCTGACGCAAGCACAATGCCCCGGGGTTTCTCTTCAGCTCTTGCACACAAGCTCAGGCTTTGCCCCCAGTTAACATGGAAATGAATCTGAAATCTAAAATGCTAAAACGAATCTCTCGCAGCAAGTGTTTGCTGGAGAGGAGCTTCTGAAGAACACAACAGTGGCAGTGATGGAGCACAGGGATTTTCACATCCCAGAATTACACAATTCTGAGGCTTGTAGTGTTAGTTAACCTACCGTAGGCGACCATTTACATTTTAACTGTGATCAAACTGTATTTTATTTCAGACATACTATGACAAGAACCATTTTACCAGCTGAAGGTAAACAAGATGGATGGATACAATCAGAGGAACCCTGAACCAGCAATTAAGAATCCTGAAGACCCAAACAGTATAGGGGGTATTCGGAAGAGTCACAGAATCACGATCTGTATCAGTGATTATCCTCCAAGCCAAATCAAACACGCCTCGTTTAGCTAATCAATAATTAGCTGCATCAGGTGGGGTTAATTAGGGTTAAAGCTAAAGTCTGAAGGATGGTAGATCTCCAGGAACTGAACTGTTGACCACTGATCTATATGATCATCAGATTCATGAAAAATAACTCACTTTTGAAAGGAAACATTGGTAAGTTTCAGACTGTATAATTGTCTCCCTTCTATTAAACTAAGATGCAAAAACAGGTTCTTCATTTTCATTGAATCACAGAAACCAGCACACTTGCATACATCTGTTCCCTACAGCAGTTTAGCTCCGCCCATTCAATATATAGCAGCCAATCAGAACAGAGATCGTTTACATAAAGGCACAGTTCAATTTTAAGGCATAACGTGAGGTCGGAAAACTATTAAACGTAGCATCAATTATGAGAACATAGCTAAATATGTTATATAAGCTAATAATAGTTATTAATGATTATTTGTCATTATTATGTTTAAAATACATGTACATACAGTTTGGTCTGGTCTGTTCTGGGCAGGATCTACATGTCTGTTGTGACCCTGGTTTAGCCTGTATCAACGCGCTAGCTGCTGAGGGCGAGTGTTAGCGCATTAGCATCGCTGAGAGCAGGTTAGTCAGTTGTGACGGGTTATAGGGGGTGTTAGCGCTTCAGTATCAGTCTTGGAGGCACTTTGGGAAGATCTTTTGGACCCTAGTGATACCAGCAGTGATAGCAGGCTGCTGTGTGTTATGGTATGCTAGCTGTAGAGGCGGTCAGGGTGTAGTGGGTTAAGAATAGAGTGTGTTAGCCTGTCAGTTTGGATTAGCCCATCTTCTCATACTGCTGCTCGGTGAGGTCGCTGCCGTTGGCATCAGTGCCCTCAGACACTAACAACCTTGTTCGGCTCGCCTTTTATTTTCTGTTCAGGCTAGAAGAGGAAAAAATAAACTCCTTCTTGTTTACACCCCTCCTTCACAATCCTTCTCTCTGGTCCCACTTACTACTGAATGAGTCTAGATCACCACAGAGACAGAACGTTAAGGTATCTGACAGCTGATGCTGGTACAGTGTGGTCCCAGATCTGGCCAGGTTGTTGACTGCTGAGGGAGGGAACCCATCTGTAATAATTGGACAAATGCAGCCTCGGTCAGAACTGGAATCAGCACATTTGGTTCTGAGGGAACAGGTTTTTAAATAAATTAGGCCTGTATTTAATCACTCTGTTACACACACACACCAGTGATTGGGTTTTAGTCTAAGACTCTTAAGGTGCTTTCAAACCTAACTTGTTTGGTCCGGACCTTCAGGACTTTTCAGTTTGGTCCAAAGTCTGAAAGATACCTTGGTACGAAGGACCAGAATATGGGCCAAAAGGTGTGGTTTCGTTCTAGATCAACTGAAGTACAGTTTGGTTTGTTTTTAGTGTGAAAATGTTTTTTTGTTTGTTTGTTTGTTTGTTTTGATGGTTTGGACTTTTGGACCAATTACAGGTTTAGGTTTAAGTTTAGAGTTACTCTGGTTAGGGTTAAGATTAGTCTTGTTAAGGTTAAAGTCAGCTTTGGGATAAGTTTAGGTTTACCCTGGTTGATGTTGGGGTTAAGGTTAGGGTTAGTCTGGTAAGTCTTTAGACTTTAAAGGGAATTGGCTTAGAGGTTACCACTATAGACCACTTGTTGACTTAATGGTTACTAGTATAAAACCATTAGAAGAGTCTAGAATCAGTCACAAGCCGTTCAATAAACCATTTGGACTATTTTGATTTTAAACCATCAGAAAACCATTAAACACCATTAATAACCTTTAGCTTCCATTACAGAACCAATATGAATACATAAACAGTTTGTGTATGTAGACATGGACCATGGTTCTAAAGGTTCAGTAGTGTATTTTAAAGGTTCTACATGGACTTTTCCAGTACAAACGAGGAAACAAATACATTCCATCATCTGTTACATTCTCTAACTAAAGGTACTGCCAGCAGAACGTTCAACATGTTCTAATACGGACTGGAGCTAATGTGCTAGAACAGACATGCCAGTGGTCATGCTAATTGGCCTGAGCGGATGCTAATTGAAGAGCTTATTTGTAAACACATGCAGAAGCACACATTAGCACTTCTCTCACATGCTGTGTTGGGCTGCAGTAAGTGTGTGGATTTCAGACTCGTTCAGGAGGGGAGTTATAAGCTGGCTGGCATTTGCGTGTGTAGATTTACTCCAGGCACTCAGAGCCGCGAGTCTCTTTTGTGGAGATTTCTCTTCTCCGAATCCGGCGAGCACAGTGCGGACAGGCAGCCGGAGCTGTACTTAAAGCAGGGAGGACTTCATTGTTTTGGGGGCTTGTGTAAAGAGGCTATTATATTGATAATGAGCGAGTGTGAAGGGATCTGCTTTCAGCCGACGCCCACTACTGCCAACTCACAGATTAGAGCACTGCAGAGCCCAACACACAGTAAAGCCAAGCTTCAATTAGTCTACAGCCTCACGCCCAGCCTCACTGTTCTCTTACATAGTCACCTAAAAGTTACATTACGTTTAGGGTTAGGATTAAGGTTAGTCTGGTTAATGTTAGTGATTGGTTTAGGGTTAAGGTTAAGGTTAGAGTTAGTCTGGCCAAGGTTAGAGTTAGATTTAGGGTTAGAGTTAAGTTTAGTCTGGCTAAGTTTAGTGTTAGGTTTAGTCTGGTTAAGATTAGTGTTGGGTTTAGTCGGGTTAAGGTTAGTGTTAGAATTAGGTTTAGTCTGGTTAATGTTATATATAGGTTTAGGTTTACAGTTATTATGTTTAGTCTGGTTAAGTTTGGTTTTTGCTTTTGGACTAGTCTGGTTAATGTTGGGGTTAGGTTTAGTCTGATTAAGGTCAGTATTATGTTTAGGGTTAGTCTGGTTAAGGTTAAAGTTAGGTTTACAGTTATGATTAGGTTTAGTCTAGTTAAGTTTAGTTTTTGGTTTTGGACTATTCTGGTTAATGTTGGGGTTAGGTTTAGTCTGGTTAAGGTCAATGTTATGTTTAGGTTTAGTCTAGTTAAGTTTAGTGAGGTTTAGTCTGGTTAAGGTCAGTGTTAGGTTTAGGTTTAGTCTGGTTAATGTTATATATAGGTTTAGGTTTACAGTTATTATGTTTAGTCTGGTTAAGTTTAGTTTTTGGTTTTGGACTAGTCTGGTTAATGTTGGGGTTAGGTTTAGTCTGATTAAGGTCAGTATTATGTTTAGGGTTAGTCTGGTTAAGGTTAAAGTTAGGTTTACAGTTATGATTAGGTTTAGTCTAGTTAGGTTTAGTTTTTGGTTTTGGACTAGTCTGGTTAATGTTGGGGTTAGGTTTAGTCTGGTTAAGGTCAGTGTTAGGTTTAGTTGGTTAAGTTTAGTTTTTGGTTTTGGACTAGTTTGGTTAATGTTGGGGTTAGGTTTAGTCTGGTTAAGGTCAGTGTTAGGTTTAGGTTTAATCGGGTTAAATTTAGTGTTAGGTTTAGTCTGGTTAATGTTATATATAGGTTTAGGTTTACAGTTATGATTAGGTTTAGTCTAGTTAAGTTTAGTTTTTGGTTTTGGACTAGTCTGGTTAATGTTGGGTTAGGTTTAGGGTTAGATTAGATTTGTAGACTCGTCTGAAGCTGTTTTACTTGCTAAGGCTTCTTTTTGAACACCTGTGTGACAGAAACGTTAGTTCAGGGTTCTCAGTATTAGAGCACCAGTGAAAGAAGACTGAACAGCTGGAGAACACCTGCATGACTACAAACCCCACAATTCCCTGCGCTGCCCATTAGCACCATGTCATATGCTGTGTGACCTGATGGGAACAGCTGAAGACGTAGCTGAGGTGTAATGGAAGCTGATACTCCACCAACTGGCCTGGTGTTAACTGGCCTAAATCATCAAAGACTTGAAATATGGTTGTGTGAGCCAAAACATTAAGACCATGTGAAGATCTGTCAGAGAACAGTGTGTTCTTGTGGTCGACCTGATGGACATGGAAAAACGGGCCAAATCATTAAGGTCAGAGTGAGTCAGAGCATCACTAAAACAGCTGTTCTAGTAGGGACCTCTGAGTTCCCCAGATCTTAATCTGATCACCCGGTTCTGTTCTGGAAGTCCACCAAGGCCCGGCTGCTGGTGTCAGATACCAGAGGAGACGTCAGGGCACCGCAGGTCAGAGAAGAGGAACGTATCAGCTGGTCATAATGTTTTTAGAGATGTCATCTGTCCATGTGAGAGTGTGTGTAAGTGTGTGACTGTGAGAGTGTCAGAGACGTGTGTGTGATGTAACACACTTGGAGGCGTCACACACACAGGAAGTGAGCATATGTCCCACACACAGGCAGCGGATTTCAGATGAGCTGTTCATCCACTTTGTCCATCCTACACACTCTCCTTTATTCCCTCTCTTTTATTCTCTCTCTCTCTCTCTATTATTCCCTCTCTCTCTCTCTCTCTCTCTCTCATTCTATTTTTTATTCCCTCTTTTTATTCTCTCTGTGGTATTCTCTCTCTTCCTCTTTTATCCCCTCTATCTTTTATTCTCTCTATTTCCTTTATATTATCTCTCTTACTGCCCTCTTTCTTTATTTCTTTCTCTTTTATTCTCCCTCTTTCTTATTCTATATCTGTAGTTCTCTCTTTTATTCTCTTTTTTTCAGCACTGAAAACATTTTGTGATTTAACATGAATATTTACAGCTCTCGTCTTTTTACTCCTCTACAGTTCACTCCTGCTTCATTCAGGCCTCCTCATGTCACTCAGTTTCATTCCTTTTTTCACTCCTCCATTGCACTTCCCCTACACTCTTCTTCTGTATCTCTCTCTTCACTTCTTCTCTTCCTCGCACATCCTCTTTTCTCTTCATCTCAGTCATCTTCTCATCATTTCAGTCACCTTCTTTTTTGCCTCCTTGTTCTCTCCTCCTCTCCTACATTCACTATCTTTCCTCTCATCCTCTTCTTTATTGCTCCTCTCTATCCATTTCCTCTTTTCACTCCTCCTCCTCCTGATCTCTCTCTCTGCCCTTTCTGTGACTTTGGACACACAGTTGGAAGTCAGGACAGTTCCAGGTGATTTCATCTCAACAGAGCAGTCAGTCTCTCTCTTTCTCTCTCTCTCTCTGTCTCTCTCTCTCTCTCTGTCTCTCTCTCTCTCTCTCTCTCTTTGTGTGTGTGTGTAAATGCTGAATTGTGTGCTTTGTCAGTCTGATTAAACACCTGTAAAAGTGTAATCAGCGTGTCTGATTTTTTGACATTGTACCTGATAGATACAGGTGAAGGTGTAGGATAATGTAGGTGTAGGGAAAGATGTAGGTAAAGGTGTAGGTTAATGTAGGTGTAGGGAAAGATGTAGGTTAATACACGTGTAGGTGTAGGTAAAAGTATAGGTTTATACAGATGTAGGTGTAGGTAAAAGTGTAGGTTAATACAGGTGTAGGTAAAGGTGTAGGTTAATGCAGATGTATATAAAGGTGTAGGTTAATACAGATGTAGGTAAAAGTGTAGGTTAATACAGGTGTAGGTAAAGGTGTAGGTTAATGCAGATGTATGTAAAGGTGTAGGTTAATACAGATGTAGGTGTAGGTAAAAGTGTAGGTTAATGCAGGTGTAGGTAAAGGTGTAGGTTAATGCAGGTGTAGGTAAAGGTGTAGGTTAATACAGGTGTAGGTAAAGGTGTAGGTTAATACAGGTGTAGGTAAAGGTGTAGGTTAATACAGATGTAGGTGTAGGTAAAGGTGTAGGTTAATGCAGGTGTAGGTGTAGGTAAAAGTGTAGGTTAATGCAGGTGTAGGTAAAGGTGTAGGTTAATACAGGTGTAGGTGTAGGTAAAGGTGTAGGTCAATACAGATGTAGATGTAGGTAAAGGTGTAGGTTAATACAGGTGTAGGTAAAGGTGTAGGTTAATGCAGGTGTAGGTGTAGGTAAAAGTGTAGGTTAATGCAGGTGTAGGTAAAGGTGTAGGTTAATGCAGGTGTAGGTTAATACAGGTGTATGTTAATGCAGGTGTAGGTTAATACAGGTGTAGGTTAATGCAGGTGTAGGTTATTACAGATGTAAGTGTAGGTAAAGGTGTAGGTTAAAACAGGTGTAAGTGTA
>BRDA01002511.1:0-18935 GCA_036984385.1 Crenuchus spilurus
CAAGGCAAATTATTCACAGGACGAGCTAGCCCAAATACTGGAGGAAATTGAAAAAAACCAACGCCTACTATTCTCCAAAGCTCGGGGGAAGCTGAACAAATAAAGAAAAAAAAACTGAAATCAGAAGAAATTGCCAGGAACATAAGCGCCTGTAGTGTATTTAAAAGAACTGGAATGGACATCTGCAAAAAATGGCATGACTTCCCTAGTAATGCCAAAACAAAGGCAGCTGAACTCAGGGGAGAGAGGGCTAAGACTGGTGGAGGTCAGTTATGTTCAACAGCCCTCACACCAGAAGAGGAAAAAGCCCTGGGAATACTGGGCCCAACTGCAACCCAAGGCATCACTGGGGGGATAGATGTAGCCTCAAATGAGTTCCCAGCCACCCCACCTCTACCTGCATCCCCTGTGCAACCTTCTTCTACTTGCAGTTCTGTCCCATCTCCTGGCCCTTCCTGTGCCCAACCCACTGAAAGGCCTTCACGTGCTCCTGAAAACACATGTGGCTGTAGTGAGGAGTTAATTTCTATAGAAAAGGAACGTCTGCAGCTAAAAAAGGAAAGGCTGCAACAGAGGGAGAGGCACCATCTAGAACTGGTGGAAGTGAAGAGGGCCAAACTTGAGATAATGACCAAACAACTTTCAATGACTGAGTTTCAGTTAGCCAGGCCATCAATTTCTGCCCCAATCATACTGCCCACTGAACAAGGTAAGATACTTTGAATGTAAATAGAAGTTACTGATGTCTGATATATAAAGAAAAAAGCTAGTCAAATTAAACATTCATATATGATATCTAATCTAAAATAAAGAAACAATTCACTTTCCGGGGGTGAATTCCCGTCTGCCTTCAAACAAGCTCAGATGACACCACTACTTAAAAAGTTCTCACTCAACCCTGTCCAGGTTGACAACTATCAGCCGGTTTTGCTACTGCCTTTCCTCTCTAAGTTCATAGAAAGTGAAGGGTACAATCAGGTCTCTGACTTCCTCACCCAGAACGACCGTCGGTCATAACCAGTCTGGTTTTAAAAAGGGACACTCTACTGAAACGGCTCTGTTGTCCATCACAGAAGCCTTAAAAACTGCCAGAGCTACCAGACAGTCCTCAGTGCTCATACTGCTGGACCTGTCAGCAGCTTTTGACATGGTCAATCACAACCTCCTATTATCTTTGCTTTCAAACATGGGTATCTTGGATACACCACTATCATGGTTCAGATCCTACCTCGCTGAGCATTCATTTAAAGTGTCATGGCTAGGACAGCTGTTCTCTTCGCACTCACTGTCCACCGGAGTGCCCCAAGGCTCGGTACTGGGACCCCTTCTTTTTTCCATTTACACCACCTCCAGTTATCCGCTCGCATGGCTTTTCCTACCATTGCTTTGCTGATGATACTCAGCTCTGTCATTCCCGCCTGATGATGACTCTTCCATCTTGGTGCGGATATCTCACTGCCTCTCAGATATATCTTCGTGGATGAAGGATCACCACCTACAACTTAACCTCTCAAAGACTGAACTACTGGTCTTCCCCGTAAAACAGTCAGTTCAACACAACCTCACCTTGACGATCGACTCTCTCACTCTCTCCATCAAAGGTTGTTAGTATGTTTGATGACCAGCTTTTATTCACACATCATGTGGCCTCTGTTACACGGTCTTGCCGCTTTACGCTCTATAATATCAGACAAATCAAACCGTTCCTAACGCAACATGCTACTCGACTCTTGGTACAAGCTGTGGTTATCTCAGCCTCGATTACTGCAATGCTGTCCTAACAGGCCTCCCAGCCTGCACTATTAAACCACTACAGATGGTCCGGAATGCAGCAGCACGTCTGGTTTTTAACCATCCAAAACGGGTACGTTACCCCTCTGCTCATTGAGCTACACTGGCTTCCGATTGTTGCTCGGATCAAACACAAAGCCTGCTCGATCGCCTATAAGGTGATGACAGAGCAGGCTCCCTCTTATCTGCACTTGCTCCTAAAAGCTTATGTCCCGGCCCGGGTCGCTGCGCTCCTCCACTGAAAGTTGCCTTGCTTTGCCTAACAGTCATACAAAGCAATCCAGACTGTTCTCAGTAGTTCCCAGATGGTTGATCAAGCTGTCTACCACCACTAGAGCAGAGGTGTCCCTCACTGGTTTCAAGAAACTCCTAAAATCCGAGCTCTTCAAAGAGCACCTGCTCTAATGATCCCAACTACTCCCCATGAGTACTGATATGCATTCAACATTCAATATCGAAATGTTAATTATTTAACTTTAGAATTTTTTTCATTTGTACTTTTATACTATTGTAAGTCACTGTGGATAAAAGCGTCCGCTAAATGTAACGTAATGTAATGTAATCTTTCACATCCTTTACAGTGTTGTGCAGTTTCATTAATGTTAAGATTTTTTCTTTCAGACTCCAGTTCTACTCACACAGACACTGGGTAGAAGATGCACAGACAAGGGTTTTGTCATTAATTTTATTTTAAGTTCCTCCTTTTATTTCTTTATCCATCTAATGATTTTCATTTAACTACTTGTTTAAATGGTGGAGCCAAATAAAATACTGAAAAGCATAACTTGTACCCAATCAATACCTTGGAGTCTGTAAATTTAAAAAACAAACAAAAAAAAGAACCACACACACAAACTTGGGTCACCTGTCCCTAATTTTATTTCCAGGAAGTTAAGTGAACACATCACTAATAATTTGCATTCTTGCTTCCCAGCCGGCCTGGTACTGGCCTTCTCTTCCAATTCCTGGCAAGATTGCAGGAATGTGTTCTTCCTCTCTCTCCTCATCTTCCTCAATCTCCTCATCAAGAATGTGTGTGCCAGCCTGCACTGCAATGTTATGGAGCATAGCACGTACAACTATTATAGCACAGCTTCGGTCTGGTGAACACTGAAGCCCCCTTGATGACTTGTGAAGGCACCGAAAACGCATTTTCAAAATGCCCAAAGCTCTCTCCACAACACTGCGTGTTCTCCGGTGTGCCAGGTTGTACCTCTCCTCAGCCTCCGTCTGGGGATTCAGGACAGGAGTAAGTAAATAGGTCCGGAGTGGATAACCACTGTCGCCCAGGACATGTCCAGAGCAAATGCATCCTCACGTGCCATCTCACATGCTCCAGAATTTGCCCAAATGAATGAGTCATGAGCACTTCCAGGCCACTTGGCTACAATGTCCGTAAAGACGCCTTGGTGGTTGCATATCACTTGAACGAACGTTCAGTGCAGAGAAGCCTTTACGATAGGTGTAGTTAGGGCTCAAGACGCTGGGAGTATGTATGGGGATAAGTGTGCCATCCACTACACCAACAATTCCAGGAATATTTCCAATTGCATGGAAACCTATTTTGGTTTCTTGCAATGCATCCCTTCTTTGTGGAAATGTTATGTATGCTAGTGTGTGGCGCAGAAGCGCTTTGGTGACAGCATGCACACATTTACAAACAGCAGCTTTGCTTAGGCCGTAGGGATCACCAAGAGTCTGCAGGAATCCACCACTGGCATAAAAGCACTGTCAGTAGCTGAATGGTGGGACTAAGGGCAAATTTTCTCCTGGTGCCTCTTGTTAACTCCTCCTGTATTAGACAAAGGAGAGCCATGATCTCCTCCCTAGGCAGGCGGTATCTGTCACACAGCACATCAGGGAAATCATGATGACCCAGATTTAGACGCTGAACTGCATTAAGACGAGCTGCCTGTCCACGATGATTATGGTGTTTTCTCAAACGACGTCTTTGATTGAGAACCAATATTCTTTGTATAGCCGCCATGTTCACCACATAAGAACCATTGTCAGCCGTCCTCTTGGTTACTTATATGTGTCCATGATTAATAATTGAATTTGATTGGTTAAGAGGTTGACAAGCTTAGTAGGCTAATTTGTAACCATTGCTTGGGACACAATATATTAATTTACTACTATGACTGTTACACTGGAAAAAAAAACCATTGCATTTATGTAATTTAAATGTGTATATCAATAAATAATTTATTGTACTTTAAGCAATCTTTTTTTTTTTTTGTGAAGACAATAATTTCAACTTAAGTACTTGTATGCGCAGTATTGAACTAAGGTTGCTGGCTCTAATTTACATGACGCAATTATGTTTTCAAAAGGAAATTCAAATGTTCATGAATTAGTGTGCTGAGTGTTGCGTTTGTCAAAGAATGATCAGCGCCCATTTCATTTCAGTGGTCAGACCACTCGTAGATTTACGAACGAGTTTAAGTACGATGTGGGTTGCGAAGGCTTTAGGGAAACACTTGTAAATTTAAGAATGTTCATAAGTACGAGGTTACGAAGTACTTAGAGTTAAGAATGTTTTGGTAAACGCACCCCAGTTACATATACAGCTCATTCTGATTGATACAGTATCTCAGAGCCTTGACCTCTCTGATATCTCATAGTACTGACCATTCACTTACACAGCTCAGTCTGACTCATACACTATCTCACAGTACTGCATGTTTAGAATACAGACTGCTACAGTACCGACCACTCAAAATACTGACCTCTCTAATGTCTCTAATGTATCACAGTACTGACATTTACTTATGCAGCTCAATATTATTGATATAATATCTCACAGTACTTCTTTCTTATACGTATGATTGATCAAATACCTCACAGTACTGACCACCAAGACTTCAACCATCCCTAAAGGGGTAAACATATAGTTTGGTGGGGGTTAAAATATTTAAATATACTTCTTACATATAATGTTAAATACTACAAAAACAATGCAGTATCTATGCCTGAAAGAATGTTGTGATACGATTTCAAGCACCCCTACAGTGGATCATACCATTCCATGTTAATATCCATTCCTCTCATTTGCCTGCCTGGCTCGTTATTGGTCATGTGGCTTGCGTCGTCGTTAAGGTGCACAAGCTGTTCAAGCTACAGCATTAGGTGTAAGTAGCTTGCTATCTACTTAGCTTTCTTAAATATGCACTTTAAACACACTGTCCTTACATAAATAACACATGAATTTGCTATCCCACCTTAAATGCTGCTAATTTAAAGTTCTGTTTTATATGGACTGTTTGTGATTTCTGCACAGCCTAAGCAGAAATGTGTAAAACTCTTAACACTTCATTATCTACTACAGTCTAAAAAGGAAACTGTTTTAACGTAGAGAAAATGTGTTTTAATGCAGGGAAACTGTTAAGGTGGAACAGAAATGTGTTTGTCACCAACACAACGGCAAAAGGGAAATGTGAACAAGCAACTAAAAGCTTCATACGCTGCAGTAGACCTGGCAAGGAATTAGTTACTCTATATGTATATACTCTATACGCTATAAATTCCTACATCTGCCCTTAACATTTAATATTGTGTTCCCAGTGTCAAAATAAGTGTATGAGATGGGACAAAAGCCTTATCTAAAGGGATTTTCAGTTACATTGTTATTTTCTATTTATTTAGAATTAAGTAACAAATGATTCCAGTGGGAGAGATCCTGTAGAATATGAATTTAATTTTAATGGCAAGAAAGCTCATGAAAGATAGCAGCCAATAGCATTGTGTTTTTGCAGCAGGGTTCATAGGTTCGCAGGTGCTTGAAATCCTGGAAAATGCTTGAATTTTAACGTTCTCTTTTCCAGGCCTGGAAAGAAAAATTTTGGAGAAAGTGCTTTAAAAATGCTTGTAATTCTAACTGTTTTTACGTTACAATAAATAAATATCTGACTAAATAAGTTCGATTAAAAAAAAAATTGCATAGCGTAAAATAAAAAAGTCTTTGCTCACACCTCCACATATGTGTGACAACAAATTCCGGTTCTTTCTTGTAATCCAATCAGTTGGCTCACGTGGAACCGGCTCTTTTTGCCCTGAGATGCAACATAGTTTTACCACTTCTGTATTTTTTTTAAATATGGCTAAATTAAAATTTGAATAACTTTATTATTCTATAGCATTATAAAGAAAGGAAGAGCGAGTGAAATAAAGAAAAGCAGCTCTTTGAAGGGGATCCGACTACCAACTGATTCAAGAAATTTGTTTGAGACCTGGTAGCTTCCAGTCTGTGCTATGCTCCCTCGCAGACACAGTGAGCCAGTGATAACAGCAGTAAAATGACGGGAGGCTGTGTTAGCTAGCCGGCTAGTGTGTGTGTGCACTTTGCCAGCTGGTGGTTTTGCAGGCTTATTTTTACGAAGTATGGTGTGTGATAAAATGTGGTAACACTAGTTTTACATGCCAGTTACTGCACGACCATTAATGGCATACACAGTGAACATAATGAAAATTGTTTAGCATCAACATTACTCTGCAAAATGCACCACTGCATTTAGCCAGCTTGAGTAAACCAGAGTGCAGTACTGTATACAGTTAGAGTTGTCATCAGCCAGTTTTCTCTACTACAGTAGACAAATGTACAGCACTCTGAAAAAGTATTTATTCCCCTTTGACTTTTCCACATGTTACACCTACAAACTTAAGTGTATTTTTTAGGATTTAGTGTAGTAGGCCAATACAAAGTAGCAAGTAATTGTGAACTGAGAGGAATTATACATATTTTTCCACAATTTTTAAATACAAATCTGGAAAGTGTATTGTACATTAGTATTCAGCCCTCTGTACTCTGATACCCCTAAATAAAATCCAGTGTCGCCTGTTTGCAAGAGACTGTACATACATCTTGGCATATGAGAAGTAAATGACTTTAAATGAGAACTCTGGTGTGAAATGGGCTTTGGGTTTAGTGAAACATGATAACAAGTACAAACTTAAGTAGCCCACCTCTGTTCACTCCCAGCATTACAAAATACAGGGCTTTTAGCCAGTGCTCCCAACAGGCCAACAATGCTAGCGATCAGTGGCAGATGCTGGTCTTTCAAGGAGGGGAAGCTCAATTTCGGGCTACATCTAAAATGTGTCGGTTTATTTATACGTAAATTCTACCCTCCATTCCTTTTCAAGAAAATGATCTGTGATCCTTTCGTACCAACAAAGCGTCTTTTCCAGGGACTTGACTAGTGTCCTCTCAATGGCCAGCAGAGCTAGGCTTTTTTTAGTCCATAAACAACCTCAATAAACACTATTAATCACTAGAATAGGAGATATTAGTCCATAAACAACCTCAATAAACACTATTAATCACTAGAATAGGAGATATTAGTCTATAAACATCCTCAATAAACACTATTAATCACTAGAATAGGAGATATTAGTCTATAAACTACCTCAGTAAACACTATTGAAATTTAAAAAACTCCCACGGAAGTTTACACAAAAAGATCACTGATTCGCTCATTTAGCTGTCAATCAAAAAAGGATTCAGCCTCAGACACATCATCCAATCATCATGCAGAAGCTGAGCGTCCGGGCCAGCCGAGGCCAGCCCACTGCCCCATAGACCCCCCGAGACGCTGAGCGTCCGATTGGCGGGACAAAGGCCAGGATTCATCCAATGACTCGTCTCGTTTCGCAGCACACTTTGCTTTACCATTGAAGTCTGCGGACGCTGAGCGTCCACCCTGTTTAAAGTGCTGTGAAGCTGCGGGAATGAGTGAGAGGAAAGCCGCGTCGTTACCAGTGATAAGAAGCTGATTCTGAACAAAAGTTGAGCGAGTTGTAGCGCATATTTAGTCAATGACATGTACACACAACAGTATATTATTGATCCTTTATTTTTTGACATTTTAGGGGAAGCTGAGCTTCCCTTGCAGTCTTAGAGCATCCACCACTGCTAGCGATAGGGGCATAGCGTTTGTACTTATGTTTTACTTCACTCCAAGTCTAACACCTTAATTTTAATGATAAATGTATTGAGAATAAACTTTGTAAATAACACTTTCCTCCTGTTTTTGATTATATTTAGGAAAGAAGCATCAAAATCTGATGAAAAGACTTCAAAATAGAGGTCCTACACTGGGGGATTTTTTCCCTCAGGCATAAACATAATACCATCTCTTACAGTGTGACAACAAGCAAAACAATAATTTTGAGTATATGTACGTATAAATGCTCTCAACTCACCCCAAATTTGACATACTACAGTAACTGCTCAATCAAATGAATAAGATAAACATGCGGTGAAGAACATTGTGTGAAACTGACACCAATAAATCCATAATTCCTGCTATTTACTTACTTAGACATATTTTTTTCTCAGTAGCATAGTCACTGTGAAGTGTGGAGAATAGTTTTGCGATATATTGATTATCACTGAATCGCAGTTTTGAGATATCACTGTTATCATTAATTTGCCACAGCTGAAAGGTGATGGAAAATCTTGAAAATGGGCCTTGAAAGTGTTTGAAAAGTGTTTGAATTTTACCTTGTAAAAGGTCTATGAACCCTGTTGCAGGATTAACTGTGGATTTTGCTGTATAATATATTATTTATGACTATAAAGGTTATTGTGTGGTATGTGCTACATTAGCTGATGTAATTGATTTATCATTTAGGTGCTGCAGACATTACAGTAAGGAAGCAAGACACTGTAAGGATTGTAAGACGTCAGTTTAGTGAAGCATGCACCTTCGTTGAACTGGTTTCCACTTACACCCTGAAGAAAAACTTGAACCCCCAATTATTATTGTATAATTCCCACCCTGCTGTCCCTCTCGTCAGCAGGCACTAAAACCTACATGCTTTTATTTACATTAGTGAAGGTTTTATTTAAAGTATGTAGGTTTTTGTAATAGCCATGTCAGTTTCTGAAGACCTTTGGAGGGAATGCTTAAAGGAGGGGTGTAATTGGAGGCATGGTTTTGGGAGGAATACTGAAGGGAGGGGCTGTTTTTGGTGGCATGGCTGTGGGGGGAATACTGGAGGGAGGGATTGTATTTGGTGGCATGACTTTAGAGGGAATGCTTAAAGGGAACTGTATTTATGGTTTGGCTTTGGGGAGGATACTGAAGGGAGGGGCTGTATTTGGGGGCATGGCTTTGGAATGAATGCATAAAGGAGGGGCCATATATAGGGGCGTGGTTTTGGGAGGAAACTGCATTGAACTGACTTAACTGTGAATATTTCTGTAAGGGTAGTCATACAGTCTGCTGTTCCAGCTGGTGTTCTGTATGAAGTCCTGGTGTTGGTCTGGCTGGCCGGCCATTCCTCTTGACCCAGCTGGTTATAAATAACTGCTGAACTCCGTCTCCATGATAACACAAGTCAAACTCATTTCACACCTTCCAGAGCCTGACCTGAGATCAGTGTGTCCATGGGTTTCTAGTGTCAGAGTGGGAGGTCTCTTGTCAAGGTTAGATGCCATCATGACCTCTCAGCTGTCAGTCACTTTCCCTCAGCCAATCAGATTACAAAAAGCCAGACCAACCTACTGAAGCCTGATATACACTTATATTGTTATTTATTTACTCACCTATGCATTATTTTTCTTTTCTCTCATTCACTTCTCTTTTACAAAACACGTTTCCTATAAATATCTCTCTCTCTCTCTCTCTCTCTCTCTCTCTCTCTGCCTCTCTCTCTCTCTCTCTCTCTCTCTCTCTCTCTCTCTCTCTCTCCCTCTCCCCCATCTGCATGTGATTTAAACCATGTTTCCTATAAATCTCTCTCTCTCTCCCGTCTGCATGTGGTTTAAACCCAGGCCCTGCTGTGTGTGTGAAAGACACACATATATATGAGAGACAGCAATAGAGAGAGAGAGAGAGAGAGAGAGAAAGAAAGAAAGAAAGGGAGGAAGCTGAGAGAGTTTGTTTTACAGGCTGGGCAGGGCTTCAGTAAGTGAGATAGTGAGTGGGCGAGTGTAGAGAGAGTAAAAACGGTGGGATCAGACAAGTAACGGAGCAAAAGAACCCACACACACATTCAGGATCAGCAGGAGAGAGAGATGGCGTGTGTGTCTGTTCTCTCGGTGTGTTTACTGACTGCTCTGTCTGGACTAACATTAACAAATGCTCAGCAGAAGACCATCTACAGCGTAAGTCCAACTACAGCTCAACAATACAAACACCACTATCAGCACTCTCATACTACATACTACACTTACTGTACACGACATACTACATACTACAGCTCAACAATATAAACAACATTATCAACACTCTCACTACATACTACACTTACTGTATACTACATACTACACCCTACAGCTCAACAATACAAACACCACTATCTTTACTTTCTTACTACATACTACACTTACTGTACACTACATACTACAGCTCAACAATACAAACACCATTATCAGCGCTCTCTTACTACATGCTACACTTACTGTACACTACATAATACATACTACAGCTCAACAATATAAATAACATCAACACTCTTACTACATACTACACTTACTGTATACTACATACTACACCTTACAGCTCAACAATACAAATAACACTATGAGCACATTCATACTACATACAATATTTACTCTATGTTACACAATACATACTACATACTGCAGCTCAACAATACAAACACCACTATCAGCACTCTCATATAACATACCACACTTACTGTATATTACATAATACATACTACACACTACAGTTCAACAATTCAAACACCATTATCAGCAATTTCATACTACATACTACACTTATGTATTCTACATACTACAGCTCAACAATACAAACAACACTATAATCACTCTTAAACTACATACTACACTTACTGTATACTGCATAAAACATACTACACCCTACAGCTCAACAATACAAACACAACTATTAGAACTCTCATACTACACTTACTGTAACCTACATAATATATATTACACTCTACAGCTCAACAACACAAGAACTACAATTGGCACGCTCATACTACATACAGTACTATATATGTGTGTATGCTACATACTACATTCTACAGGTCAACAATACAAACACAATCAGCACTCCCATACTACATACTAAACTTATATATACTAAATACCACACCCTACAGCAGAACAATATAAAAACCACTATCAGTACTCTCATAATACATACTAAACTTACTGTAACCTACATACTATATACTACACCCTACAGCTCAACAATACAAACACCGCAATCAGCACTCTCGTACTACACACTAAACTTACTGTATACATGCATAAAACATACTACACCCTACAGCTCAACAATACAAACACCACTGTCAGCACTCTCATACTACATACTATACTTATTGTATTTTGCATACTACATGCTACATCATACAGCTCAACAATACAAACATCACAGTCAGCACTCTCATACTACATGCTACTTATCATACAGTACATAGTACATACTACAGATATACAGCTTACGTATGTCTAGCACATTCAAATTCTTTCATGTCTGAAACCTGTTGAAGATTATAAGAAGTTAGATCAGAAGGAACAATGCTTTTGAGATGTTCTAACCTTAAATCAAAGGCATTCTGAGTACGAGTGAAATCTCTTAACCAGTGGCATCTCTAGAATAGAAAGCCAGGTGGGGCACAATAAATTCTGTGGGCACTATCTCACTTGTCAGTGAAAATACACACAAACCTGCTTACTCAATTAATTCAACCAAAAATGCATCTCATCAATCAAATTCCAAAAAGCATAATCCAGTGTTGTGCCGAATTCGGCGCTCCCACCATGAGATGCATGCCCTGTTGGGAGAGTTGCTTTGCTGTGGTATTCCAGTGCCTTTACTTTGGTTATTGTGACCAAAGGAACTTAAATAAAATCCATTCCAATTATGACAAAAAATAAACATTTTACTGAGGTAAGATGACTGTGTGTTATCCAACTGTTAACTGTGATAAAATTGTAGATGTGATTCTTTATATCGCCTTGCTAGCAGTGGCTAACAGATTATTCTGATGTTTTTAAGTGGCAAACTGCGAAGTAACACTGAACCCGCAAAAAATATTTACAAATTTTTCATTTTTTATTGACTGCTCCCAGCATGGGGCCTGCATAAATGTGCCCCACAGCTCATTATTGAAAGCATGTTGCACATGCACAGAGTCTTTTCAACCTCAGTTGCTTAAACGGATGTTGACTAGCCAGCCCCATAACCAGTAACTACATGAAGACTGCTGAAAGTACTGACCTTAGGAGTATTTTAAATGTATTGGGAACTGCTGCCATTTTCATAAGTCAAAAATGCAACAGTGTTAGAAAATAACATTTAAATAAAATAAATGTAAACAAAATGATTTTCTCAAAGTGTGCCACAGTGACATCTGGAGGGGCCCCACCTGCCCTTAATGTAGCGACTTGCCTGCTCTTAACTAATAAACTTTAAACATCAACGGAACTGTCCAGGACCTCACTGGATCTGAACCGCATTGTGTTTACTCCACCTGGAAGTGACTTTAAACACAAATAAACTATTATGGACATAAAGGTTACTAAGATCTGGGGTTGAGCCAAATACTCATTTCAGACAAGTATCCAGTATGGATAAAGCATTTTTAATGAGTACGATCATTAAACGAGTAAAATTTGTCAATATCCGTGTTCATGCTGAAGGAAAATCCTCATTGGGTGTCTTCGCGATCTGTGATTAGCCACAGATTGGCAGAGCACCTGCCCCTCCCGTGCACGCGCGTGCACACACACACACACACACACACAGACAGTCACTTACTGTGCTTGGCTAACTGCTCTGTTCAGTACTCCTTAGGTTTTCTTCAGCTCGCCTCTGTTTCACTTTGTATGATATTTAAAGTTACTTTGTGAACTGGTTTCGTAATGTACGCAGTGCATTTGACAAGACAGAGCTGAAAACGGCTCATGTCGCGTCGGTCACACTGCCTAATCGTCTGCTTTCTCTTAGTTTGGCTGGTGATATAATAAATAGTTTAAATACATTTTTTCGTAAATAGTTTTCAAATAAACAATACACATAGCAATTTCTGCTCAATCCATATCAATTTCAGACTTAAAATAATGTACTTCTGGTTAAACCACGACCCAATTCTGGTTTAGGCCCTGCCGACTTCGAGTACAGATTCGGATACAGATAATTTAGATGGTTGAACAGAGATACAGATAGTGGTGAACTCGCTCTTCCCTACTAAGATCCTACAGCAGAGTTTGATTCAATCAAATCAGTTTGAGCGATTCAGTGAACAGATCCGTCATGTACAGAACCATTCAAAAAAATTAGAATATCAAGGAAAAGTTGATTAATTTCCATAATTCCATTCAAAAAGTTAAACTTTCACAGATTATAAATTCAGGGCTCACATTTTAAATGATTTCAAGTATTTATTTGTTTATTTTCACATAATTTGGGCTTCCAGCTCATAAAACCCACAAAAGCAGGATTTAAAAAAAATAACATTACTGTGGAGAAATCAGCCCAAATTTTGCAGGGCATGAATGTTTTAAACTGAGTGTGACACACCAATCATCTACTAAACTCAAAGCACCTGCACAGGTTTCCCCAGGTGTCATTAAATTGCTTCAGTTTGGTTCAGTTGTCTCAGTTCAGTTCATTATTAGGAAGACTGCAGACATAACAACTGGCCAGAAGACCATCATTGATACCCTCCATAGGATGCGGAAGCCACAAAAGTTCATAGCTAAAGAGGCTGGCTGTTCACAGAGTGCTGTGCTCAAGCATATCAATGGAAAGTCTAGTGGAAGGACAAAAAGATGTGGCATTGAGGCAATCAGCCTGTGCCACTGACTGGGAGTTATGGAAGCCCAGATTTCCTTAATGCTTGCTGTCAGCTCTTCTTTGTTGTTGGGTCTGGTGGACCTCATTTTCCTCTTGAGAATACCCCATAGTTCTCAATGGGGTTTAGGTCCGGTGAGTTGGCTGTCCAGTCAATAAAATTATGACTCTAATGTTAATGTTAATGAATTTCAATAAGAAACCTCTGATATAAAAATAACGGCAGAGACAATTGGTGAGCTTGTGGGCCGCATAAAAGGAAAATAGGTTTCAGATTGTGCGGCTTGAATCTCTGCTGGGTCTTAATTCTTGCCCGTCTCCATTTAATATATCGTAAGGGTGAGACTAGTTTGTGAACGAAACGCCTCTCGAGTAAAACAAAATCTAGAACGTTTGTGAAATTCCATCTGGAGGTTTTTTTAAGTCTCAGAAAGAGGACATGTTTGGGTAAAAGAGGATGTCTGGTCACCCTAGTTGAAATAAACATCACACCCATGTGTCTGTAGGAGGGGGAGGAGAGAGAGAGAGTGAGAGAGAGATGATACTGATAGATATTTGCTAGATGTGGATAGGTGTTCTGATGCTTACCTGATATGGTGTAGATGTTCATGCTTCTGAAGACAGTGTGGTTCTCAAAGGAACATGCAAATGTGAAAGGCTCTCTGCTCCATTACTATTCAGTGGAGTGAAAACTTGCTTTGTTCTAAACATCTCCATGAAAAAAACAGGTCTGAATGTGACTGCCTGTTCTAGAGAGACACAGTCTCTACTGTTTTAAACATCATATTTCATTACATTAAATATTTAGATGTTTCTGCAACTGCTCAAAGGTTATCAGCCATGTTCACAGATGGAAGAATTGTGTTTCAAAAGTGAAACTACACCTTTAATCATATATTATCATATTAATTATCATCATATTTTCCCTTTAATATCTTGATTAAATACAAATTCATGTATCTGTATAACATCCTCTATGTCCTACTCTGATGATGAGTCTGAGAATCTCCCCAGTTTCCCACGATCCTTTGCTCTGGAATTCCCTACAGCACAGAGCACAGCTGTCCTACACACACACACACACACACAGTGAGTTCATGTGTGAGACAGTCAGTAATGTAATTGAATTACACAGAGTAACTTAAAGACAGAGAGACACAGACAGGACAGAGAGAGAGGAAACAGGAAACAGTGAGAAAGGTCTGAGTCTTCCACACAGCTGCTCTACTATTCTCTCTCCTTCTTTTCTCTCTCTCTGTCACACACAAACACACACACAGAGGAAAATATGCAGCACAGCTGTGTGTGAGAGAGCAGAAACAGAGCATTACTGAACTGACACACAGATGCACACACACACACACACACACACACACACACACACACACACACACACACACAGTGTAATAGAGTTTAATAGTGCTTACTGTGTGTTAGTGTATGTGTTAGTCTGTATTAGTTTGTGTTAGTGTGTATGTTAGTGCATGTTAGTGTGTTTTCAATGTATATTAGTGTACATGGTAGCATGTATTAATGCGTTTCAGTGTGTGTTGTGTTGTCAGTGTGTGTTAATGTATGTGTTTGTGTGTGTTGTCGGTGTGTGATAGTCTGTGTGGTAGTGTTTTATTGTGTGATGTTGATGTTTTAGTTTGTGTTATTATGTGTTGTTAGTGTGTGTTAGTGTATGTTGTTGGTGTGTATTAGTGTACATGGTAGCATGTGTTATTGTATGTTAGTGTGTGTTGTGTTTTCAGTGTGTATTAATGTACAGTATGTGATTGTGTTTTTGTATGTTGTTGGTGTGTGTTAGTGTGTGTTGTCGGTGTGTGTTAGTCTGTGTGGTTGTGTTTTATTGTGTGTGTGTTGTTGGTGTGTGTTACTATGTGGTAATGAGTGTTAGTGTGTGTGATGTCGGTGTGTTAGTGTATGTTATTGTGTGTTGTTGGTGTTTGTTAGTTTGTGTTATTGTGTGTGTTGTCAGTGTGTGTGTTAGGGTGTCTTCTATCAAGTGTGTTCACCTCCTCTCACAGGTCTTGGTACAGTTTGTTTGATCCACAGCCGATTTCGTTTACTGTTTTAACACCGGACGAAACGAACCACACCAAGGGAACAAACAAACCAGAGTCCGTTTTAACCAGACCAAATAATGTTGGTGTGAAAACGCCCTTAGTGTCAGTGAGTGTATGTTGTTGTTGGTGTGTGTTAGTGTGTTTTATTGTGTGTTGTCGGACTATGTTAGTGTACAGTATTTGTTAGTGTGTGT
This sequence comes from Crenuchus spilurus, assembly GCA_036984385.1. NCBI lineage: Eukaryota > Metazoa > Chordata > Actinopteri > Characiformes > Crenuchidae > Crenuchus > Crenuchus spilurus. Next base: position 15,832 of record BRDA01002511.1, read on the forward strand.
GTGTTGTCGGTGTGTGTTAGTGTATCTGTTATTTTGTGTTACTGTGTGATAGTGTGTGTGTTGTCAGTGTGTATTAGTGTATGTGTTAGTGAGTGTGTTGTCGGTGTGTGTTAGTGTAGGTTTTGTCATTGTATGTTAGTGTAGGTGTTATTGTGTGTGTTATTGTGTGTTATTGTGTGTTAGTGTGTGATAGTGTGTGTGTTGTCAGTGTGTATTAGTATATGTGTTAGTGAGTGTGTTGTCGGTGTGTGTTAGTGTAGGTTTTGTCATTGTATGTTAGTGTAGGTGTTATTGTGTGTGTTGTCGATCTATGTTAGTGTATGTGTTATTGTGTGTTAGGGTGTGTTATTCTGTTAGGGTGTGTGTTTTATTGTGTGTTAGTGTGTGTTTTCATTGTGTGTTGTTTGGTGTGTGTTAGTGGAGTGTTAGTGTGTGTTTTTGTGCGTTAGTGTGTGGTATTAGGGGATGTTCTGGACTCAGAGAGTGAACTGTGGGAAACAATGAAACAATGCAGGATGAGGAACATACAGAATTAAACACAACAGCTCTAAACAACCTCAAGCATTTCCACATCATCCTGTTTGTGTGTGTGGTTTAATTCTTTTCAGATGTTTTAACTTTTTTCTTTTTCAGTTGTGTGATCTGTAAATTATTAATCTAAAAACATGGTTCTTTATTTCTTTATATAACCACTAAATAATAAAGAACCACTGACACAATATTGTGTAACAAGACTAGAACATTTTTTTGTTGTTAAATAGAATTTTGTTACAAAAATATCCATTTACATCACATTAATAAGACTGAACAACCATTCATGTTTGCATATGGTTCTTTATTATGATTCTACAGAGTCATTTCAGAACATTGTGACTACCCCTGGTTTTGGGGGATGTCACAGTTGTCATGTGACAGGGTTTACTGCATGTATAAATAAGTTAGCACACCAGTTAGTTATATCAGAGTGTAAAACCATCATCATGGACAAATTATGTGATTAGACATTATGTGACTGATGTGCAAAGGACATGATAATAGGATACCTACTGCTGCTGTTGGCAGCATCTCAGAAACCACAAACTTTGATGGATGTTCTAGAGCTGCTTTAGTGAAGGTGTACTGAGAATAGACTTCTGGTACATTGAGTGTGGTGGTCATAATATTCTGATATGACTATTTATACACTAGACCTGTTTCCTTCACTGTAGAACTTTCATCATTAACCCTCCAGTCACAGAACATGTATGAATAATTGTGAGGAATAATCTTTCACACCGTTTGTCACTGTAGTAATAACTCTGGTTGTTCTCCTGCAGGTGTGTGCACGAGGGTACTTCATGAGTGCACAGCACACCTGTTTGCCCTGTAACTGTAAAGGCCACGCCCACACCTGTGAGGACATCACTGGTGTCTGCATCGTACGTCTGATCACTTTCTTTTCACCTTCAACCTCATCACATGCTCTTTCATGTTTAATACAGATGAGTTAACGAGCATCTGTTCAGGTGTTAAAATGAGATAACGAACATCTTCCAGCTGAGATACAACCACTATGGCCACCTACAGGCCGAGCTGGGGTCATTGCATAATGCTGTTACACTAAATCACTCTTCAAGAACTTGGGACATATTGTGTGTGTGTGTGTGTTTCAGGACTGTCAGGATCACAGTGTTGGAGATTTCTGTGAGAGCTGTGAGGATGGTTATGTTCTAGAAGTTTTCCGAGATGGACGTCAGGAGTGCCGCCCTTGTGCCTGTCCCATCTCTCTGGAGTCCAACAAGTAAACCATTTACTCCATTACCCATAATCCATCACACCATTATCAATAATCCTCTACTCCATTAAACTGTATGTTTGTGTTTGTAGCTTTGCTGCTTACTGTGATAAGAAGGGTGTAGTTCTGAGGTGTATGTGTCATGACGGCTACGCTGGACACTACTGTGAGAGGTCTGTACTCACACTGCAATTTTAGATTTACCTTTAACATTACAGGTACAGCTACACCAACAAGTACATTTACACTTACAATTGCAATTACACTGACAGTTACAGTTGCACTGACACTTAAAAATAAATCCTGTGGAAGAAGAATAATAATATAAATTGAATTAGAAAAGTGCATTTCCTGAAGGAAACGTAGGATGGTTGCGCAGCTAACATGGCTCAAACCAATCACAAAGGTATCCCAGATGGTTGTTAAGGTGTTGCTTTGGTATCTGTGGTGGTTGCTATGGTGTTGCTAGGTGGTTGCTGTGTCAGATGCACTGACACAGTTACAGCTACACTGACTGTTACAGTTACACTGACAGTTACAATTACATTTACAGTTACACTTACAGCTACACTGACAGTTACAATTACACTTACAGTTACACTTACATTTAGTTACACTGACACTTATAATTACAGGTACACTGACAATTGCACTTACATTTACAGTTATAGTTACACTTACAGTTATACTGACACAGTAACCGTTACAATTACACTTGCAGTTATACTTAGTTACACTGACACAGTTACAGTTACAATTATACTTGCAGTTACATTGACAATTACAGTTAAAGTTACAGCAAAAGTTACACTGACACACTGACAGTTATACTTAGTTACACTGACACAGTTACAGTTACACTTAGTTATATTACAGTTACTTTCACTTACAGTTACTTATATATATATATATATATATATATATATATATACATACAGTGGTAACCCTACTTACAAGTTTAATCCGTGCAGGAGATGAGCTCGTTAGCTGGATGCATTTTCCCCATAAGAATACATGTAAAACTGATTAATCCGTGTCATCTGGCCAATATATAGTATACTTTAATATGCTAAATAATGTGTTTATATGGGTTTTTTAAAACATAAACGTCACGACGACGATGCTCGTGTAGGCTGGCCTCTAATGAGAGGGAGACTGACGGTGCTCGTGTAGGCTGACGGCTAAGGAGGACAGGAGCATGGGCGTACGTGTATGGCATAGTTACACTTATCATATGAAAAGTAAAAGTAAAATTTATCTAATTTTCTTGTTCACTACCTTTTGCTACCTTAGCGTCGCTTTCAACAGGCACTTTTACTGGACAGCGGTC
>BRDA01002511.1:24635-39621 GCA_036984385.1 Crenuchus spilurus
AAGTTGGTGTGATGGATGGATGGATGGATGGATGGATGGATAGATAGATGGGGTGAATGGATGGGTTGTTGGGTAGATGGATGTGTGGAGGGATGGGTGGGTGGGGAGAAGGATGAATGAATGAATGAATGGATGGATAAATGAATGGATGGATGATTGGATAGATGGGGGAAGGGTGGATGGGTGGGTCAGCGGGTGGTTGTTTAGGTGGGTGTGAGGGGGTGGGATGGATGTATGTGTGGGTGGATGGGTGGCTCGATGGATGGATGGATGGGTAGATGAGGTGAATGGATGGGTTGTTGGGTAGATGGATGTGTGGAGGGATGGGTGGGTGGGGAGATGGGTGGATGGGTGGGTCAGCGGGTGGGTGTTTAGGTGGGTGTGAGGGGGTGGGATGGATGTATGTGTGGGTGGATGGGTGGCTCGATGGATGGATGGATGGGTAGATGAGGTGAATGGATGGGTTGTTGGGTAGATGGATGTGTGGAGGGATGGGTGGGTGCGGAGAAGGATGAATGAATGGATGAGTGAATGGATGGATAAATGAATGGATGGATGATTGGATGAATGGAAGGATTAATGGATGAATTGAGAACTATTGAGGGTGTGTAATGTGCAGTAACATCAGCCTGGTTAATCAGATAAAATAAAGTCTGATGTTGTATCTATACCAGAGTGTCGGTGCAACAAGTGTGGAACAGCGTCGTGTGATGACAGGACAGGAGTGTGTCACTGTAAACCTGGAGTTACTGGACGACTGTGTGATCAGTGTGAGGTGAGATGCTACATCCACAAAAAAAAACAGAATAACAATCACTGCCTCTTCTCTTTGACTCACCTCACTACTGTCCAGGACACAGTCTTATTATTCTAAGACATTAATGAGAAGATGACCAGCAGCATGACCTTGTGTGTGTGTGTGTGTGTGTGTGTGTGTGCATGTAGGAGGGTTATTCAGGTTTCGGTACTTGTGTTGGATGTCGGAGGTGTGAATGTGCTTCTGCAGGTCTGAAGGCCACCTGCCATCCACTCACTCACTCCTGCCAGTGTCAACCGGGGGCCGGAGGACGGTACTGTGAGCGCTGTCTGCCTGGACACTGGGACTACAGTCCTAATGGCTGTAAGAGTGAGTAAACACAACTTAATTACATTTTAAATTAAATTACATTTAATTTAATTTCTTTTTTGTCAATGACACAACAGAATTTGACAATTAGGCTTTGAGAACATGTGCCTGAAGCAGTGTGCAGCCCTATCCACGGTACCCAGGGAGCCATTGGGTTAGGTGCCTTGCTCAAGGGCACTTTAGTCATGACCTGCCCAGGGATTGAACTGGCGACCTTCCAGTTACAAAACCAGATCCCTAACCACCAGGCCACGGCTGCCCCCAATAATTATTTTCTTTAATAATATTCATATTAGTGTTTAATATTAACAACATGATTATAGTGGCTTATGTGATTATAGTGATTATGACAAGCGCTTTAGTTTACAATCATATAAGCTGACTCAGGTTTCAGTATCACATTATCTGTGTTGGTGTTGTTCATGGCATGAAACCCAGCCTCTTTACCCAACCTCAAGGACCCTTACCCCCCTTGGGGCCCTGGTAACAGTCCAAATTTCCTCCACTATGATGCCCCTGCTGTTTATCAAGCCTCTTTACACAAGCTCTTTACCCAGCCTCTTAAATCAGCATCTTTAAACCCACCTCTTTACTCAGCCTTGTGGTTAGTAAGCTGTTCATTAATCTCAGTACTGAACTTGTCTGCAACTGTTTCTTTTCTAAGGTGCTGAATCCACAGAAGTCTTTGTGTTATTTTTTTCAGTGAGAAATAAAAGTCCCAAGGTGTTACAAGTTTATATGTGACATCACAGCACCACACTGAGCTGTTTTGTAGTGTTTTGTACTAAAGGTCAGTTTCTGAGTGAATTTTAAGTGTGTTATACTTTGCACTAACCTCATCTCACCTGAAAGTGTCTTAAAGCTCTTTGTTTATACACTTTTGTTCTGTTGGATGCAGATACCCAGCAAACACTTCACACTGTTATTTTTAATTCCTTGAATCACAATGTCTGTTATAAAGTATCAACACCACAATATTCAGCTTCTCCATTTTGAGTGTATTTTCAGTAATGTGGTGCAAATTATGGTTTTTGTCTGTACATAACATTTCCAGAATCTCTTAGACAACATGGCGAAGACTGAAGTGAGAACGTGTTTTCAGAACATTGTGACAGTGAAAGTGTAATAGTGTACAGAACATTCGTGCTGAGAGTCCTCACAGTAGTTGTAACACATCCTCTCTCCTAACCCTCCATTAAGGCGGGTGGAGGAATGCTGGGGGTCACGGTCACATTCCCACCCACACAGCTGCTGGCCATCTGCACGGCTTGCATTATTTCCTGTGACATCATCACCAGCCAGCAGAGTCCTGTTAGCTCCAAGAGTTACTGTCAAGACTAGAGCATGGTTGAGCCAACACAAGCACAGAGAAGGTTGAAAGCATAATTTAATAAGAGTTGTTAAACAGGAAAATAAATGAACACTACACACAATGAAGAACTGCAACAATACTGCAGGCTACAAAACTACAAAAGACAGTTGTGACACAGGATATGAGGCAACAAAGAATTGCATAGGACAATGGAACATAAGGCATTATAAAGGGAAATAATTGACAAAGAAAATAAGGCACAAGGCAGAAAACAGGTGATCACAATAACAAAAAGCCATGACAAGGCAGACAGGGACTAGGACAGGAAGACATGACCATATTAGGGAACAATAACTAAGGAGCATGACAAACGGAGGGGAGAGCATGACAGTACCACCCCTCAAAAGCTGACTTGACCATGAAGCAGCCAACCAAAAGCAAAGACAAAAACAGAATCAAAGACAACCAAAAAACAGGGAAGACAGAACGCAAGACAAAATCCAAACACAAACAAAACATAAGGTTAACCAAAAATGTCCTGACGACACCTACAGCCATGTCCAGGGCTGTAGGTGCCAAAACGCACCCACAGCCAAACACCCTCTCCAGAGAAAATAAACAGGGGTGACGGGCGGGTGTGGGAAACCAGAGGGCAAGAGGGCGGGCCCAGCAAAGGGGATGGTATCCAGGGTGAAGGTCACATGTTGAGGAATATGGAAGGCTACTTGCATTGCTGGCATATATGTAGAAGTATTGGGGAGAAGATTGGGGCATAGTCTCTCCTGTCCATGAACTGAAGGGGAGTGGCACTCCTGGCCACCGAAAAGGGGGGACGTTGCATTCCTGGCCACCAAAGAAGGGGGTTGTTGTGGACGGGGTCTCTGTGATGATGGGGACAGCCGTTGGCTCAGCTGCTGATGAGAGATCCGAGGCAGCCACTGAGTTGGCTGCTGGTGAGAGGTCCAGGGCAGTCACTGAGTCAGCTGCAGATGTGACAGCTGAGGCACTTCTCTTTTTCCTCTCCACTCTCCTCTGTTTCTGTAACCGTGATGCTTCCTTATGCTTCTCAGTGGGGCTTTCCTTCAGCCCTTCTGAGCAGGCATTATTCTCTGCTTGCTCTTGCTCCGCAGTGAGGCTTTCTCTCAGCATGTTCGAGCAGGGAATCTCCTCCTTCTGCCAATAATGATCACAGCCTTCTGTAGTCTCACCTCTGGCCATACAGGGATCACTGCCATCACCTATTTCCCCAAAAAATGTCTTGGGGGTTTTGAAGGGTGAACAAATCCATCATGTCTTTCTCCACCAAGCAGAACACCTCACATGCCTTATCCAAGGATAGAAGAGGAATCTCCTTGAATAAGCAGGTGGTTAACTCTGCTACTCAGCTCCTGCATCTTGGAAACTGAGCTGTCCATGTTTGGATCTAGGCTTGGGCGGTATAACGGTATTTTGTTATACCGCGGTATTTAAATATGGTGACGTTATCTAAAAGTTATGACGGTATTAGTCACGTGAGGTAATGCAGCACATTTCAAAAAGAAGTCTATTAAAAATGCCAGTTAAACGTGCTTCACACGTCAGCAAAACCATGGGCGGCACCAGAGATTTTCTTTTGCTGGTGCTATGGGGTAGCTTGACTTTTCAGGGAGCGTGCTCTATAATTTAGGCTTTCCCATTAATGTGCAAGTCAGTTTAATTTAATTAAGCATATGCCCTGCTTGTTACACATCACTGCTGTTTGTTAAATGTTTATGATGTGTTTTACAATTAATTATTAACAATTCAGTTTGACGAACTGATTAATCTTTAAGTAAAAATTATTATTATTAATTATTATTATTATTATTATTATTATTATTATTATTATTATTGTTGTTGTTGTTGTTATTGTTATTGTTATTGTTATTATTATTATTATTATTATTATTATTATTTAACATTATTACAATAACAGACATTACTGTCTAAATTTTGTTTTGGTTCTACAAAACATTGATCCTTTTTACAGTCGCGACACTGCAGTGTTAGTTGAAGCGCAAAAATAAACTCATTTAGAATATTACTAGAAATAATCATGCCATGCTACCATAACGCTTCATGGTGTGCAAATATGCCAGGATATTACCCAAATGTAGATTTTCATACCATTGACACATTTTTCTTTATTCATGCATCTGCGCTTTACTCCAGAGTCATGCTGCCCACTTCTCCCTCTACTCTATCGCTTGTGGTGCCTCATAGCGCTGGTTTGACTGACTAAGCTCTGTTTAAATGGGGCTGACATCCCTGTAGCGACTGGTGCTGCTGTTTTCTCCACCTCGCTGGTAGTTGCATATTTGGCTGTGAAGCTATTGCTGTTAGATAGCTACCACCTTAAGTGGTTATTAAGTTGTTTGTTTTTGGTTTATTTCTTTGTTTATTGGTTATTTTTTTTCTTGGTTTCATTGCCCAGAAGCCATTAATGTACTTTGCGATATTTGCATTTTTTTTGCTAATATTAGATTATTGTTTTTCTACTGTTGTGTTAAGTTTTTCGTTTCTATCTTTTGAAATTCATTAGATTATATTTTGGTTAATATTTTGGGTTTAGTTTGGTTTTTTTATTTTATATTTATTTTATTTTATTGTGGTGGCAGCTAGCAAATAGCTTAATGCTAGCTTCTGTCATTTAGCATATAACAATTCTTACTGAATTTTTTAAGCTACAGCTGAGCCTTTTAGTGATTAGGTCAATAATTGAATTGTGAAATAAAATCAAGTCTTTTTGCAAATAAATTGATTGTCAAAGGAGTCTCTGTCCCAACAAATGAACCTGTGTTACTTTATATTTTCAAGTCCTTATTTCCTGAGGTGAAACTCCTCAGATAGCTAGTCGGTATATAAGTAAAGGGTGTTTCTTTAACTCCATTTTGGTGGGCATTAACCCCCCTTTTTACTAGGGCTTGGGGAGTTGATGGGTATAGAGTAAGCCACATCACAGGTGCGGGTCCCTTCCCACAAATCCATCCTCTGGCCTTTCTTGGTCGAGGTCACTGACTACAAGCATTGTGTCAGACCTGTTAACATCACCTGAAGCCCCAGGTTCACAATCACTCTCATTTTCCTTTGATTGAGTTTCTACTCGTGGACGTTTCTGAAAAACAAAAAACGCTCAATTGTGATAATGCTAGTGCTTCGTCGATCTTAAGTTACAAAAAAAAATGTGCGCTGGTTAATGGGAAATGAACGCAAGGTCAAATGAAGGGGGCACTCAGCAGCAGCCGCCCGCCGCTATAATCAATACCGAGTAACTCATAATGGATACTGAAAAAATCATAATGTCTTTCTTTCTTGTGTGTGTGTGTGTGTGTGTGTTGTAGAGTGTGACTGTCCTGAGGGAAGCTGTAATATGCACACTGGAGAATGTTTACCAGAAACATCTCAAATCAGCGAATGCAATGTTGGTGAGTCACAAAACACCAAAACACTCCAGATAACAAACAAATTCAGCAGAAATGTGCAGTGCTGGCCCAGCAGGGTGACTGGGGATAGAGCTTCAAAAGGACATTCATTCTACCTGATTTTTTGGTACCCCTCTGGGCACTTTGGGCCCCACATGCAGTCCATGATCTGCGTGGGTGGAGTGCTGGCACTGGAAATGTGATTAATGTTGTCCTGGTGTTGTCCTCCCAGATTGTGATGAGTGTATCTGGCATTTGATTGGTGATATCCGTCAGTCCAACAAAACTGTTGAGCAGCTGAGGAACAGCGTACTAAACATTTCAACTGGAGCTGCAACACATGACCGGATCAAATATTACAACTACACTGCTCTCAAACTACAGGTAAATACACCATATCTACAACTGCACATACTACAACTACACTGCTCTGAAACTTGAAGGGCTCAAGGTGCGGCTCGAGACTTGACCATTAACATTAGGTAGCAAGGGGCTGGTCCTTTTTTTGCCTTGTAGCCGAGCATCAGGTTTTTTAATCTGAGACAAGCAGTTGCAGGAAGCCAGTGAAGTGAACATAGCAGTAGAATGACGTGGGAGAGAGATTGGGCTGATTGGAAACCAGCAGAGCAGCTGCATTCTGTATCAGCTGGAGGGGCCTGACGGCTTGCATAGGAAGACTAGCGTAGAATGAGCTGCAGTAGTCAAATCTTGAGATGATGAGATACTGGACAAGTTAGAAAGGGTCAGATCCATCAAATCCAGCTACATTCCTGTCAGACTACAGATGAAACAGGTGTATTTGTGTTGTTCAGGTTCAGTTTGTAGGATGGAGGAATAAATCTGCTGTGATGAGGAGACAGACGGGAGAGCTGGAACAATCAGCAGCAGCACTGACAACAGACATGGAGCTACTGACATTACAGGTTACATATGTTTTCTATCACTCTGTTATCACTCTGTCTTCAGTATCATCACTTTATCATTACGGTCATCATTTTATCATCACTCCCTCCATCCAGGGAGGTGATGTGTATGTATTTAACTGTGTATTTACTGTGCTCTGCTGTGTGTGTGGGTGTTTTTAGGAGAAGAGTGTAGCATCTGTCGGAAGGCAAGTGGATGAGGAGATGCTGCATAGTTCAATGCTAGCTGACGTGCTATCAACTAATCTAACTGCTCTTAATGTCATCATAGAAGGTACTGCAGTGAATACAGTGTCATTACCATATCATTACTGTATCACTACAGAATTATTACTGTATATCTACAGCATTCTTAATTTATAATTACAGCATTATTATCACATCACTACTGCATCCTTACAGCATCATTACTGTATCACTACCACATCATTATAGTATCACTACAACATCATTACTGTATCTTTATTGTATAATTACAGTATTGTTATTGTATCACTACGGCATCATTATCATCTCCATCATTCCATCCGTATTTTAAATGTGTGTATCAGTGATTATCATCTCTGAATGTATATGTACAGGGGTTAGACAATGAAACTGAAACACCTGGTTTTAGACCACAATAATTTATTAGTATGGCGTAGGGCCCCCATACTCAAATAGCGGCCTCCGGGCCTTTTTAGGCCCATTGGGCATCTATTTCTGGCCCGTGAGCTGTTTTGAAAAGTTTTTTTTTTCAATCGCGCTGTCCGCTCTTATTTTGAAATCGCACAACGCGATCTCAAGACGAGGCTGGGGATTGCCTCCATGGCAACAATAAACAGATAGCAGTAAAGCCGTCAGAAACGAGACAGTCACTCACTTGCTCAGCAGCAGCAACACGTTTACTTACCAGAGCAATAATGGCATGCTCGAAATTTGCCCCAAAAAGAAAACTGGACAGCGAAAACCAGTTCCAGCCAGAATGGACAGAAAGGTTTGCGTTCTTTCTACCACTGTCCAGTACTCGCTCTATGTGCTTAATATGTCAAGAAACTGTCGCGGCAATAAAAATGTGCAGACACAAGAGGCCATTTCTCACATTAAGCTGAGAAATGTGAAAGTTATTGACACAGCGATGCATAGTTTGTTAAACAAAGCACAAGAAATGGACTGCCTGAAGGTTAATTGCTTTGGATCTTGAACAGGCTTATGTTTGGTTTTATTTAGTTATTAATTGTAATTTATGCCCAAATGCAAGTGCAATGTGACATTAATGAAGATTGACCACCAGACTGATCCAATTTACCCATAAACTTCCCACACTAAAATGACAGGTGTTTCAGTTTCATTGTCTAACCCCTGTATGTATATGTGTTTGTTAGATATGATCAGTGACTGGGAGCTGTACAGTGTTCAGCAAGAAGTTGACCCGGAGGTTCAGAAGCAGAAGCAGCTTGAGGCTGAACGGATGCTGAACTGGATCAGAGCGCTCAATCTTTCACCTAAAAAACCAGCTACTACTCACGACTCCTTACAGGCACATGATCGTAAGTGTGTGACTGCATGTGTGTGTGAGTGTGCATGTAGAATCAACACCGTTATATAAATACTAAAAATCCTCTTTGTGTGTGTGTGTGTGTGTGCAGTTTTGGGGAGTGTGCGTCAGTTGGAGAAGCGTGTGATGGAGGTTGAAGGCCGCATTCCTGCAGTGAGAGAGATACTGAACCGCTTCAGCTCTAAGCTCTTGCACACCCAGATAAACATCAACACCGCCGAGGATGCTCTTCATCAGACCTACAGAGTGCACTCCACTAATCAGATCAATCTACAGGGTCTACAGGTAACACACTCGACTATCCAGATCAAACTACATTGTCTACAGGTAACACACTCCACTAACCAGATTAAACTACAGTGTCTACATGTAACCCACTCCACTAACCAGATCGAACTACAGTGGCTACAGGTAACACTCCACTAACCAGATCAAACTACAACATCTACAGGTAACACACTCCACTAACCAGAGCAAACTACAGTCTATACATGTAACACACTCCACTAACCAGAGCAAACTACAGTCTGTACATGTAACACACTCCACTAACCAGAGCAAACTACAGTCTGTACATGTAACACACTCCACTAACCAGATCAAACTACAGTCTGTACATGTAACACACTCCACTAACCAGAGCAAACTACAGTCTGTACATGCAACACACTCCACTAACCAGAGCAAACTACAGTCTGTACATGTAACACACTACACTACCCAGATCAAACTACAGTGGCTTATAGGTAACATATTCCACTGACCAAATCAAACTACAGCATCTACAGGTAACCACACTCCCCTAACCAGATCAAGCTACAGTCTGTACATGTAACACACTCCACTAACCAGATCAGCGTCTTATACAGCATTTATACAGTTAGATTCAATAATAATTGACTTTGTGTGTGTGTGTGTGTGTGTGTGTGTGTGTCAGTCTCAGCAGAAACGTCTGTTGGATAATTATGGCGCTGTCAATCAAACCACCTTGACAAGCAGTGATATCTATGGTAGAGCAGATGTGGGTGTGGAGGAGCTGGGTGTCATGGTTACAGTAAGACTTTCATCTCTTAATAACAATTTTATATCTTTAGTTACAGTTATTTTTACATTTAAATCTCGAGTTATTTTACTTCTAATAGTTATTTTACTTAGAATGTTTTAATGATATAGTTATTGTAGTGTTACTTTCAAAGTTGTAGAATTGTAGAATGAGTTTTAATGAGAGTTGGTTTTTGTCACACTCCTGTCTCATCTGTGCAACTAGACCCGCCTTCATCTCATTGTCATGTCTTATTAATGTGTTACACCTGTCTCTTGTCTCCTTCACCAAGAGTCTCCACTTCCCTGGTGATTATATGTCTTATTTAACCTTCCCTCATGTGCTCTGTGGTGTCACTCATTGTATGCAATGAATGTACGTATGGATGTATCTTATGTGTGTATGTCAGTAGCAGTCTTGTCACCAACCTTATTTAATAAATACCTGTCATGTAGATCCCTTGGCTTCCTTTTCTCAACCCCCTTCAATGTTACAGTTTTAGAGTTAGTTTTAGTTAGAGTTGCTTTTGTTTGGACTTATTTATTGTAGGGTTATTTTTAGTTGAGTTATTTTTAGTGAGAGTTAGGTTGGGGTTAGTTTCAGTAAAAGTTGGTTTTAGTTAGAGTTAGTTTTGGAGTTAGTTACAGTTAAAGTTAGTTTTAATTGGAGTTACCCCAAAGTTAAGAGTATTTAATCTGTGTTTGTGTAGAATCTGACTGAGTATCATGCTGAGGTAGACGGAGCTCGAGCATCATTACAGGACAGGATTGATCAGCTGTCAGAGGTGGACACAGAGTTGGTGCAGAGAGCAAATGACCATGCTCAGGAACTGGAGAGACATGCAGATGAGCTAAAGCAGTGAGTACAATAAACACATAAACTCTACACAAACTATTCACATCCATCACACTTACAAACTACTCGCATCCATCACACATATAAACTTCACACAAACTATTCACATCCATCACACATACAAACTCTACACAAACTCTATTCACATATATAATCATACAAACTCTATCCATCCTTCATCCTCCACTTATCCTTATCCTAATTGTAATAACCCAAGGAAAGGTAATTCAGACGTCCCTCTCCCCAGCCACCTCTTCTAGCTCATATGAGAGGATTCCAAGGCATTCCAGGGCAGCTGAGAGATATAATCTCCAGTGTGTCCTGGTTCTTCCCTGGGGTATTCTCTTAGCTGTACATGCCAGGAAGCATCCTAGCCAGGTGCCCAAACACCTCAACTGGCTCCTCTTGATGTGGAAGAGCAGCAGCTCTACTCCAAGTCCTTTACAGCTGTCCAAACTCTTCACCCTATCCCTAAGGGAGAGCCCAGACACCTTATGAAGAAAGCTCATTTCAGCCACTTCTATCTGCAATCTCATTATTTTAGTCACTACCCAAAGCTCATGACCATAGGTTAGGGTTGGAACATAGACTGACCAGTAGACAGAGATTTGCCTTCTGGCTCAGGTCTCTCTTCAAGAAAACTGACTGGTACAGAGCCCACATCACTGTGGATGCTTAACTGATCTGCCTGTCAATCTCACGTTCTCTTTTACCCTCGCTTGTGAACAAGACCCAGAGATACTTAAACTCCTCCACTTGAGGCAAGGACATTCTCCCAACCCAGAGAGAGCACTCCACCTTTTTTCGGCTGAGTATCATTTCCTCAGATTTGGAAGTTCTGATTTTTATCCCAGCTACTCACACTCGGCTGCAAACTGGTACAGTGAGAGCTGGAGGTCCTGGTTTGATGAATCCAGTAGGACCACAAAAAGCAAATATGGAATTCTGAGGTCACCAAACCAGACACCTTCTGCCACTTGGCTATGCCGAGAAATTCTGTTCATAAAAATTATTAATAGAATCGGTTAATTAACACAGGGCAGCCCTGGAGGAGTGCAACCTCAACTGGAAACCAGTCTGACTTACTGCTGGCAAGGTGACCCAAGCTCCTGCTTCATTTGTATAGGGTCTGGATAGCCCTTAGCAATGAGCCCAGTACCCAATACTCAGAGCACCCCCAAAAGGATACCCCAAGGGACATGCTTGAATGCCTTCCCCAAATCTACCAAACACATGTGGAGTTGTTAGGCAAACTCCCATGCACCCTATAGGATCCTAGCAAGTGTAAAGAGCTGGTCCAGTGTTCCATGACTATGATGGAGCCCATATTGCTCCTCCGGAATCTGAGATTCAACCGTCAGCTATACTCTCTTCTCCAGTACCACTGAATAGACTTTACCGGGGAGGCAGAGAAGTGTGATCCCCCTGTAGTTGTGACACATCTTCCGGTTCCCTTTCTTAAAAATGGGGACAGCCACACCCATCTACCAGTCCAGGGACATTGCCCCTGATGCCCAGACAATGTTACAAAGACATGTCAGCCAAGACAGCCCTGCAACATCCAGAGCCTTGAAAAACTCAGGGCAGATCTCATCCATCTCAGCCAAGAGTCCATCCAAAAGGTCCCCAGACTCTGCTTCTTCTCTTTAAGATGTGCAGATAGGATTGAGAAAGTCCTCAAAGAATTCCTTCCAACAGTCAATGATGTCCCCAGTCAAGGTCAACAACTCCCCCTACTACTGTAAACACTGTTGGTGGGAAACTGCTTTCCCCTCCTGAGCCATCTGACTGTTTGCCAGAATCTTCAAGGAGCCATCTGCTAGTCATTTTTATGGCCTCACGGAACTGCTCCTACATCAGTGTTTTTGCCTCGGCAACAGCCAAAGTTGAAGTTCACTAGGCCCTTCAGTACTCATCTGTTTCTTGAGCTTGGCAGCCTCCCTCATCCAGTCCACCATCAGGCAGGGGGGTTGCCACCCCAACAAGTACCCTTGTGACCACAGTTCCAATCAGCTCCCTCAACAATGGAGGCACAGATCATAGCCCATTCAGACTCAATATCTCCTGCCTCCCATGGAATTTGGTCAAAGCTCAATGTGGGACTTGAAAATCTGTCTGACATGTTCCTCTGCCAAATGTTCCCAGCAAATCCTCACTACATATTTGGGTCTGCCCAGCATCCTCCCCTGCCATCTGATCCAACTCACCAACAGGTGGTCATCAGTTGACAGCTTAGCCCCTCACCTGAGTGTCCAGTGGAAAAGTGTTCAGCCCCCTCTGAAAGAGATTGGTACCTCTCAACCTGAGGTTAGATTCCATGTCTCGAAAGCCAGTTTTAGCAGCCGAGGATCAGAAAAAGACCCTTGTCTAAGGTCATCAACCAATCCACACTTCACCCAACCACCATTTTTTAATTCTCACACAGGTGATGGGCCCATGTGGGAGTTGACCATTGTAGCTCCTTTTGGCTGAGCCTGGCCGGCCCCAATGAGTAAGGGTTTGGCCACCAGGCAATCGCCAAGAAGCCCTTCCCCAGGTTTACCTCCAGGGTGGGTCTTGATGGTGTTTTGGATCACATTTTTTCTGGCCTGTCATTCAGGATTAATTTGTCAAAAGTAATCCTACCTGGGGCTATTGCCCTGGACAACCTAGCTCCTTGGATTCTGCCGGCATACAAACCCCTCCACATTGATAAGGTACTGATCCAACGAGGAGGCATACAAACTCTATAATAACTCTATCCAAATCCATCACACATATGAACTCTACACAAACTTTATTTACATGCATTACACATACAAACTCTACTCACATCTATCACAAATACAAAATCTACACAAACTCTATCCACATACATTACACATATAAACTCTACACAAACTATTCATATGCATCAGAATTACAAACTACATAAATTATGCACATACATCACACATACAAAAAATCTATGCACATACATCACACATACAAACTTTTCACAAACTCTATTTGCATACATGACCCATACAAACTCTACACAAACTTTATTAGCATACATTACCCATCCAAACTCTAGACAAACTCTGTCCACATGTGTTACACATATAAACTCTACACAAACTATTCACATCCATCACTTGCATACTACACAAACTCTAAGCACATATATTACCCATACAAACTATACAAACTCTATTCATATACATTTTCCATACAAACTGTACTCATCTATCACATATACAAAATATACACAAACTCTTTGCACATGCATCATACATACAAACTCTATGCCCATACATAACATATCCAAACTTTACAGCTTTACTTTACAACAAGCTCTATTCACATACATGACACATACAACATATACACAAACTATTAATATAAATTACCCATACAAACTTTACACACATAAACTCTATTTACAAGCCCTATATATGAACACTTCACATACAAACCGGATTCCAAAAAAGTTGGGACACTAAACAAATTGTGAATAAAAACTGAATACAATGATGTGGAGATGGCAAATGTCAATATTTTATTCGTAATAGAACATAGATGACGGATCAAAAGTTTAATCTGAGTAAATGTAACATTTTAAATGAGAAATATGTTGATTCAAAATTTCAGTGTCAACAAATCCCAAAAAAGTTGGGACAAGTAGCAATAAGTGGCTGGAAAAAGGAAATTGAGCATATAACGAACAGCTTGAAGACCAATTAACACTAATTAGGTCAATTGACAACATGATTGGGTATAAAAAGAGCTGCTCAGAGTGTCAGTGTCTCTCTGAAGCCAAGATGGTAAGAGCATCACCAATTCCACCATTGTTGCGCAGAAAGATTATATAGTGCAGCAATACCAGAATGGTGTTACCCAGCGTAAAAGGCTTTTAAGTTATCATCATCAACCATGCATAACATCATCAAAAGATTCAGAGAATCTTTGACAATCGCTGTGCGTAAGGGTCAAGGCCGTAAAACTCTACTGAATGCTCGTGATCTTTGGGCCCTTAAACGTCACTGCATCTCAAACAGGAATGCCACTGTCAAGGAAATAACAGAATGGGCACAGGAATACTTCCAGAAAGCATCGTCAGTGAACACAATCCACCGTGCCATCCGCCGTTGCCAGCTGAAACTGTACAGTGCAAAGAGGAAGCCATTTCTAAGCAAGCTCCACAAGCTCAAGCGTTTGCACTTGGCCAGGGGTCTTTTAAAATGGAGTGTGGCAAAATGGAAGACTGTTCTGTGGTCAGATGAGTCACGATTTGAAGTTCTTTATGGAACGCTGGGATGCCATGTCATCCGGACCAGTGAGGACAAGGATAACCCAAGTTGTTATCAACGCTCCGTTCAGAAGCCTGCATCACTGATGGTATGAGGTTGCATGAGTGCTTGTGGCATGAGCTGCTTACATGTCTGGAAAGGCACCATTAATGCAGAGAACTATGTTCAGGTTCTAGAACAACATATGCTCCCATCTAGACCTCATCTCTTTCAGGGAAGACCCTGCATTTTTCAACAAGATAATGCCAGACCACATTCTGCAGCAATCACAAAATCATGGCTACGTAGGAGAAGGATCCGGGTACTGAAATAGCCAGCCTGCAGTCCAGATCTTTAACCTATAGAGAACATGCAACAAAGAAGGCCCAAGATGATTGAACAGTTAGAGGCCTGTATTAGACATGAATGGGAGAGCATTCCTATTTTTAAACTTGAGAAACTGCTCTCCTCTGTCCCCAGACATCTGTTGAGTGTTGTAAG